>JBAJNP010002981.1:0-43083 GCA_036877545.1 Yasuhikotakia modesta | reverse complement strand
TGTACAAACTATCAACTATCAAAAATAGTCTGATTAGGTAAACAGTGAGACATATCTGTATGAATCACAAAAGAAATGTAAAGTTTAATTCTGTTCGATCTAAGAAAGTATCTTGTTGTCAACGCCAAGTACTGAAATTGAATGCCAGCTTTTGATATCTTCAAGGTCCCATCCTCCTGCAAGCAAGGTGATCACAGCTCTTCAAAGTGTGGGAAAATAAAATTAAGAGTCACTTCTAAATCAGCTGACTCCCCTTCACCCCCTCACTGTAATAATGAAGACTAAAGGAATGTAAATTGCATTTGGCATTCCAGGTGATAACAGCAGTAGATAACCACCTTTTGATGCCCCCTTCCTGAGAGTGGTTGACCATTTTGCTCAGGATTCCCGAGAGCAATGACCGGAACTAGAGTCGGGGGTGATTACATCTTACATGCTTTGTTGTCACCTTAGTGCTTTGTTCTCCATTTTGAGGGACCGCCCCTAAAAATGGATATAAATGTGATGTATGTTAACTTTAGTTGGACTTGATGACTGCAGCTCCCGAGCAGCATGCTCTGATTTGATCTACAATAAAGACTACTGCTCAAGGAAATCCAAGTCTCCTGGTCTTCGCTGAAAAAAAGTTTCCAACAAAAGACTCACTGTGTGCCTCTTTTCACATTTTACATTAAAACAGAAAACAAATCTTTTTCAATTACTGGCCAAATGTGTGTATACAATTCCACATACAGATCTGTATTGATGACACAAGGCCACTGGGATCCATTTTGCTGCTATATTATAAACAATTAAAACCACTAAAACAGACAAAATGGTCAGATGCCAGCAAACATGTATATCAAAGATCAAACCAGAATCAGAAACATGGGACAGGCAGTGGTCATGGGCAGGTGGCAGACAATATGGGGGTAAATCCAATAAACAGGCAAAATAATCAGACAGGTGGCAAACAATAAGAAGTGGTAGACAGTCCATTGACGTATGGGAACCTCAGATGTAACTAGACCGACCAAAACTGGGGCTTTCTCTCAGGACAAATCCTTAAAAAGTCAGTTCATTTGATGTTAGTGGTTTAACAAGGTTTGATTTCTCTCCCTGTAAAATGAGGTGGGCCCTGCAGACTAGAGTCAACGCTGTGTGAAGCTCAGCATATAAAGACCATGTCCATCAGCATCTCTTCCCCCTGGAAATTTTAAACAGCATAAAATGTTCTTGTCCACAGTCATTATCACCAAGTTAAAAAATTTATATTTTCTAAGAAATTTCTTAGAAAAGATTTCTAGAGATCTAGAGCAGATTTCTAAGAAAGAGTTTATTGCATTTTAAGGCCTCAGTAGAATCCACAATGCCCAGCCTAGGTGCAACAACCATGTCGAAGTTTTTTTCCAACCAAGTCTCCCTCCAAACATGTATGAGATCATGAAAAGTGATTGGAGCACAAAGCAAATTGGGAGCATGCACTTAAAAAAAATAAATTAATACTATAAGTCATTACATTAACTTTCAGCAATCAGTTTAAAACATTGACAGGTTGTTCTTTATACTCAGGCCTCAGAAGTATAGCAACCAATTAGCAACCTAACCTAATTAAAGTAACTGAGAAACAGATAAAACTCCTGTACCACCCATTCTCATTTACCTGTAGCTTAGCTTAAAAGCACATGCCAAGTTCAGGTTCCCAGTGTCATTTTATGCATCAGTTAAAACACAACCATCACATGAAAACAACATGTAGTGTGGTTTTAAAGAGGACCAATGCAGAGGACCGAGGACAGGCACACAAATGTGCTTTTGTGCTTAAATTATTATCTTACTGCCCTAAGTATCCCGGGTAACACTCAGCTGGAACTCATTAGTTTTATCTTTTTTTCAATTTATTTTTACATGAAATAATATGTCATTTATTAATTATTACCCCGTTGTCTTTCGTAGGTCCTTTGCTTATTTTAAGGTGTGGCCAACTGTGGACAAGAACAAACTTTTACTACTAACAATCTTTTAATCAAGTTCATTTACTACCAGTCGCTGGTTGCTTGGCTTTCCCAAACCTCAACACATTTTCTGTAGAAATGACATCAGCCATGGTGTAATGTCCAGACTTTACATGGTGTAATGTCCGGGCCCACTCTTTACAGCCATGCCTGACGTCAGCCATAAGGTGCTTATTCTTTTTTTCTTAAATGCCCCTCATTCATGTGGTGCATTGTCTGCCTGCTTATGGGACATTAAATCCTTTTGCTCATAAGTATATTCCTATAATTTTTTTCCATGTTCCTACTTTGCATTTTATGGCATCATATGCATTTCACCATTTGAATGTGTCAAAACATACCAAACAAACAGAGAGGTCACAATGTTCAGTGTACCCCAGGTCTATTACTTATCACAGAAGTCAATGGCTGTCATTCTTAGTGAGTGCTTTGTCTGACAGGAGGTGGGTTATTTAAAACAGCCCTTAGCTGTGAAGATAAACCCCAAGGTTAGGGGTTAGCAAGACCCGTTAAATTTAGAGTTCTCTCTTTTTTCCACAGGTCTGTTCAGATAAGCACTGGTGCAAATGACAGGAAGTAAGGGCATTGTCACATGGGAAAGACCAGCTACACCAACTATACATCTAGTATCCCTAATTAGTCCTTAACAAACAATGAAAAGTTACAATAATACAATACATTCTGGTTTTAGTGCTGTGCATGTCTGACCTTTTTTCTGCTTTCTTTGTTTTATTTTTCATTATATGTAAAGCTGCTTTGAAGCAATGCAATATTGTAAAAAGTGCTTTAGTTAAATAAAATTATATTGGAATATGGAAAGAGATGCAGAAAATATCAGGTAACACCTAAGCTCTTTTGTGTTTTGCTTCTAATTTTATGTATGCATTCATGTAAAGACTATCCACGTAAAGAGACTATTTACCTAAAGTTATTATATACCTGTAAATACATTTCCTGTGCTCTAACACTATTCAATTCTACATTTAGTTTTTTAAATTAGTCTGTCCCAGAGGGTCCATGACCCAGACTTTTGCTTTACCCTGGGTGTTACTGTCAAAAAAGGTTTTCATGTAATTTATAGATGAAAAGTAATGACATTTGCAAATCTTCTTTCACTAGAGAATGAAACATTAAATACACCAATATACATGTGTGTATTTCACAAAAACATTTGTCAGCCATGTCTGTAGTTTTTTCCTTTCTTTGGCACAAACAAAGCATAACACATTATTATACCTGGCTCAATTCTTTATACTTTTTTTATGATTACTTAAATGTACTTAAGGTAACTTAAGTACACTTTTGTTGAAGCAAAAGCCTTGAGTTATTTTCTTAAATGTTTAAACCATGGATGTTCATGGTCAGGTCAGTATGGCAGATATTCAATTTGAGTCATGACTCCAGCTTGAAACCACATTAAATTTGTCAATTTGGAGAACACAGAGTACAACACAATAACCACTGCCTGAATTTAAAATATATTCATGCAAATAATAAAAATGTGAAATAAAAAATGAAATTAGAAAAGTGTATATTGTGGTAAATGTGGTAACATGCATAATGATATTAATATGATAATGAGAATATGCTAACAATTAACAACAAACTCAAAACTATTTATTCTTTCACATCTGATATAGTCTGTGAAATGATCTATGTTTTCAGTGTAGAACAAGACTCCCACAACCTAGACAGTGAACCACACAAAGCCCTTTTCAAAAAGTTTATTCAAAACAGATGCACCACCTTGCATTTTGCCTTCGTCAACATGTTAACACAAACTGCAATACCATCTTGACTGTATTAGAAGCTAAAGTCACAGTGCGTGAGAACATGATGTCTTAACAAATCTCACATGGTATCAATAAATCATGATGCCATCATTTCATCTGCAATTTTTGTTTGTTTGTCAGTTGGTCAGTCAGTTTTGACACAGACCATATTTTGACATGGTCATATGTCTTGTATGCTGATAAGGCAGTGAAGAATGAAAGACCTATAAGAAATTAAAGCAATAATAGCACAGTTGATGTGTTTGCATTATACCACCACATGTTGCTGACAAAAACATATCAATGCATAAATGTATCATTACTCATTAAAACTCACTTGTCTGACGGTGTGCACAATTTCTGATGTTTTGCATACCTCTGTGTATGTGTTTATTTTCATCTGGTTTGGTTTAAAAAAAGCAAATCAGAAGTCAGTTACAGAGTAAAGTAGCTTAATATTATATACCATCATAATATCACAACCAACATTTTCTTCCAGGCCAGCTGGTTGTGGGTTGATATCTGGACAGACCAAAGACAATTAATTCTGTGAGCTGTAAGTGGGTGAGGAGACTCCCAAACTGATGAGCACATAAAAATGAACCATAAAAATCTTAAATAAATAAACAAATGTTTATTTCTCCCATTGCTTCACCATTCTTTCATACACAAACAACATAAAAGTCACATTGAGGGTGGTTTGCTTTGGCTGTTGACAGCTTAGCCATTATTGAGAACTTCATTTGATTTATTAATTTAATTCTGGTCTACTGGTTAACGAGTCTGGCTTGTAATCAGTAGGATTTGATTCCAGCGCCGAGAGGTAGTAACTGAAGGGCCGTTGAGCAAGGCACCTAACCCTGATTGCTCCCTGGGAGCTGCAGTGATGGCTGCCCACTGCTCCTGGTGTGTGTACACAACTTGCAGTGTGTGTTCAGTTCTCACAAAAGATGGGTTAAATGCAGAGGTCACATTTCTGACATAAACATGTCATTTTTCAGGTGCCCATTCTAGGGTCAACTGTGTAGATTTTTCTTTGGAAAACCGCTTATATCACGTTTTCCTTTTTTTCTCTGTGATCGCGGTGTTGCAGTAAAAGTCTTAATCTTATAGACATCCATTAAATGGTCATCACAGTTATTTTGTCAGTAATCGAATGAATGTTGAGAACTTTCATTTTGTCAGGTATTTTAAAGAACACTGTGTAGTGTGTTATGGGTACAGAGTGTGTTATGGACACTATTTCTTTAAAGAAAGTTTAATGTACAGTATGCAGGTCTTTGATTTAAATCTAAAGACATGCATTTACCTGTCAATACTAAACAGAAAAGGAAGAACTAGAAATTCAATCAACTTTACAAAAAAAGTTGTTTGACAGGCAAAGATCAAAGCAAAAGCATAATATCAATGATGGACTACTGCAATTAATTTCTGGCTGGCCTTCCAGACAGCACAACCAAACCCCTGCAAATGACCCAGAATTCAAATGACCCAGAACATCAGGTCTTCAATTAACTGAAGAGAGTCCACTTCTCACCCAATCTCACTCCACTGGCTACCCATAGGTGACCTCAGTTTAAAGAAAAGTGCCCTGCATGTTCTCTTTAAAGCCATTTACTCCAGGAATCTGATAGACATCCATTAAATGGACATCACAGTTATTTTGTCAGTTATTTCCCAGCAAGGCCTCCAGGGTAGAGGTATTGGTAACAAGGTTTTCCCACACCATCTGACAGCGCACTTCCACTGATAAAGCCCTGACGCAGCCATATTCTGTATTGTTTGAGGAGAAGAAAACAAATCTTCAAAGCATTTGCTGAGAACAGGTCACAGAACAGTTTTTTTGAAAATAATACAAAAAATATTCCTCATCCTATCCAAGGTTTGTGGACTCTTAACTATTATTGCAAGATGTGGTCATGTATTCTCTTAAAGGAATTGTTCACTCAAAATATTTTTTGCTCAAACCCCATGTAATTCCAAACTGTCTCAAAAAAGACCTTTTTAATATGTGAAAAACAACATAGACATTCTGCAGCCTTTTCATGTTCTTGCTAAACCTTCTAAACTGACCTCAAAAAGGTTTTCACCAAAGATGCTATACATTAGGAAGATAAATGCTATCTATTATCTTTCAAACTGAACATATGCTTGGTCTCAAATCAATCATATTCATGCTGTCCTCATAATCTCATCCATATAACCAGCCTAAATTGCTTTTTGTAACAGCAGACTGTTGCTAGAGCTGCTATCAGAAACACTCCATAAATCCTTTCTCATGATGCTCGACTCCTTTATCACATCCAAATTGTCCCATACACTATGTAAGTCGTTAACGTAACCCCAAGTTAGCGTTCTGCCTGTCTTAAGTCATGACAACTGACTGCAGCTCTAGCGTGCCAGAGGAGAACTGGCCCCCCCTGTCAAGTCTGGGTTCTCAAAAGGTTTTTTTCTCAATTTATCAATCTCTGGAGTTTTGGTTCCTTGCCACTGTTGCCCTGTTGGCTTGCTTGCAGGGAGTCTGCTGACATTAGCATTGATATTTCACATAAACTACTGTCTTAAATACTGTCTAGTAATTAAATTTTTACAGTTACCCAAGTATGCCAATTATGTGAAACATTAATTCTCACATTCCTGTATAATGTCATTGCGTTCACTGTCATTTGTACAGCTGCTTTGTAACAATGTACCATTGTGAAAAGCGCTTTATAAATAAACTTGAACAAACTTGAACATTAGTATAATAAATCTTTGTGGGAAAAAACGCAATTTACTTAGACCCATTCATGGGTTAGTGACACAATGTTAGATTTGTAAGCATATCATTAAAATGATGGTTCTGTTTTTTTAGACTGTTCTGGTTCTTATGTTTAACTCAACGACTGAACTGAATCTTAGCAATTGAACTGATCTTAGCAACTGAAGATTACCAGTCAATAATGTCAATTTAAGTCAATTGTTTTTTTGATAGCTATCAAACATATAATAAAGATAGTGCGTTTAGGAAGACATAAGGGTGAGTAAACTCCCTTATGTAGTAACTCAAACTGAAAAGTCCCTTTAAAGGACTGCTTGTACCTGTAGCTCAATTGGTAGAGTATTGCGTTAGCAATGCAAAGGTTGTGGGTTTGATACCAGGGAACACAAGTACTGATAAAAATAACAAAATGTATAGAGAACTAGAATTCACTGTAAGTCACTTTAAATAAAAACGTCTGCCAAATGAATAAATGTAAATGCAGAAGCAGCGAGTGTTAATGGGACAGAACTGAGTAAACAACTGAAAGCACATAATAAACAATTATAAACACTCCTACAGCTTGTGAACACATGGAGGTGTGATGGCATTTTAACACTGCATGAAAAACAATACCATTCACGTTTGTCATGTTAAAAAGTGATTCACCACAATACTGTTGTTTTGGGGTATATGAGAGCCAGACCTTTGTTTCCATTCTATCACTTGAGAAGTAGCTTCAGATGACGAGAACAGAAACTGCTGGGAACAAACTGATGACAAGTGATTTCTTGTCATTCCAATGTTCCCCTCACAACTCTCGCAGGAATCAATGCAATAAAACAGCTGTTTTCTCACAAAGTCTGAAATGTATTGGATAAGTGAGGAAAGGTCTACTTCACTACTATGAATTATGTATTTTTCCTTTCTTTTGACTTCAAACTCAAAGAACCCTAAGTAATAATATTATGAGCTTATTAGTTTACTGTGTGTGCCGCGCAACCTTCTACATTCAGTTTTTCTTATTTTATGCCAGTTTTCCCCCTTCACTAAATGTAGCATCCTTATTCATTTCACACATCAGCATTAGTCAAGGCTCAAGTCTGAGTAATGTTATTAAATGCAAAAAATGTAAAACAAAAACATTGTTACTTTGCAATACTGAATGAATTGCAATACTGTCAATTATGTATTTTGACGGGTTCTATTTTATACTGCATAATATTCAATTAGTGGTTTGGATTTCTATTCAGATTTATTGTGGATGCTTTGATGTACCAATGTTACAATCTTAGTACTTAAACACTTTCTAAGAAAATATCTTGCTAGTAAGTAGCATAGTAGCAGCAATAGGTACAATTAAATGATCTCTCAAAGACAAAGGGGGATGCAGAGTATAGTAAGTATGAGATAAAACTTATATTGATAATACTACTAGCTAGTGTGAATATGTAACAGATTGTCATTGATGCCCTTATGAAAGATAAGTACTACCATCTGTCTGTCTAACACAATGAAGTTGTTGCCTTTCCACAGATATAAAGCAGTTTCTGTTAATGATTATAAAACTTACCTCTTGCAAACAAGCTTTGAATAAAGAAATTATGTGTCAGTGACCTCATATAAACACAAAAGACTCATTAAATCTCAGGGCCACACAAGGACAAGATCCTGCTTGCACAACAGTAATTATACAGCCTAAAGCAACCAGGTACTCATTGTTTGACAATGTGGGGAGAAAAGCCATAACCTTTCAAAGGAAGTTATTCAGCTATGCAAAAAAAGTTATGTAGTACTGTAATGTAAATTACACATCATAATCACAAATTTAATAGAGAAGGGAAAGGATAGACAGCAATTGAAAACAACATTTTGTCATATCATGAATCACAGCTGTTTGCTTATTAACAGTGTGGGAATGTACATGTATTCAACTATTGCTGACAGAAAAAAAATTCTGTAAGCCCATTGCCCCACATTTCATGTGAATATGCAACTTATATTTGCTTATGTATGTCCATGTTATATGTCCAAAACTATTAAAACAACACAGTTTTGCAGTTATGAGAACTTTTAAATCTAAACTTTTACAAACGTTTAAAGAAATATTATGACAAACACTTCACAATTCATCATGCTTTTGTGTTATTTGTGTTTATTTTACAAAAACAAATTGAAATGAGTTGCTAAAAATGACTAAAACTGCTTAAATGCACATGTAAAGGAGGAATAACTTTAGAAACATTGAACTGGCTAAAACAATAAACATGTAAACATGGTCACTGTAAAAAAGATCATTCATCATGACAGACGGAATCAATTAAAAGCACCTTTGCAACTTTTATTTTTATTTCCTGACAGAAAAGCAAATTTAATTTAAATAATGTATTTTATGTGCAATACAAGTGAGCAACGTGTAAAAAAACATCGGACAAAATAAACACAAGACATCTGTGGTGTGGTTGTTTCATAACAACATGTATGTCTTTCTGTCAGATGTATGACAAGGAGTCAAAATTTCCAGTTGTTTTAGATGACTGTCAGAGTTCTGGCTTCCTTGTTTGTTTGTTCTTACTAAAGTCATGTGTACGAATCCTGACAGCTCTGTTTCTTTAGTCAGGATCTAAACTCATGCTCTGTGTACTCTGTTATTTGTGTGTTGCTTGTTTTTTGTGTGGAAGCACATGGCCATTGTTTGTTTGTGTGCTTTGTGCCATGTGCTCTCTTGCCATGAGTCTTTACCCCACCCTCTTGTTTTTTTTTGCTATATTGTTTAATTTTTGCTATATTGTTTAATTTATTAATTTGGTTAAGCACTGCTGAACGTCTCAGGCTACGTATGTAACCCTGGTTCCCTGAAGGGAACGAGACGCTGCATCGAAACGCTATGGGAATGCCATCAGCTTTTATGCACTCTTATACAGGTGTCTAATCACAAATTGGGGGGCGTGTCGTCACAGGCGGGGTGACGGCATGACCAAGAGACTATAAAACGCACATGCCAAACGCTGCTCGGGTTAGCTTAGGACCTGAATGAAGCGAGCGCAGGCAGGCGGAACTGAGGTATGGCAGGAGACGCGTTCAGGGAACCAGGGTTACATAAGTAACCTGAGACGTTCCCTTTCAGGAACTCGAACTGCGTCGAAACGCTATAGGAACAAGATGCCCACTATCCATACTGAAGTGACCCCCTCCTGCCCTCTGTGTTAGATTGCACAAGTTAGGGCAAGAGGACCGAAGAGCCAGACATGGCTAAGTATCAAGGCCATAATGCCTAACAAAAGTTAAGGGAGTGGACCATCCTGCAGCGTCACAGATGTCCTAAATTAGGACACCTGCATAGAAGGCCTTAGAGGTCGCCATACCCCGAGTAGAATGTGCCTTGTTCCCCTTAGGAGGGGGATACCAGAGGACTCATAAGCAATGCGAATCGTATCAGAAATCCGACGACTTAGTCTGCTTGGTAGCGGAAAGACTGCGCTTATTCCAAAAGCAAACAACATGTTGGTCAGTTTTTCCCCACAGGGCTGTTCTGTGGACATAAGCGTCAAGTGCTTGCACTGGACACATATGGTTTAGCTTCTCCTGGTCATGCTCCCTGAAGGGAGGAGGACAAAAGGCTTGAAGTACGACCGGCTGTAGTATGGTAGAAGGTACTTTAGAGACAAAAYCTTGTCTCRGGTAYTAAAAGGCTTTGACCAAACCGGGCACAAAGTCTAAAAAGGAAGGCGCTACATAGAGAGCCTGAAGGTCATCCCCACTCCTCAGAGAAGTGATGGCCAACAGGAACGCCCTCCTAAGATGATCAGATATTTCCTCAAAGGGCTCTAAAGGTGGAGCACAAAGAGCTTCAAGAACTACAGACAGATCCAAGGAGGGATATGAGATCGTACCTGTGGCCTCAGTGCACCTCGGAGGAAACGTGTAACCCAAGGGTGTCTACCTATAGGATATCCACCTAATGAAGTGCGGTATACAGTTATGGATGCCACATAAACCTTCAAGGTGGAGTAGGCAGGTCCTGCAGAGAAACGAGCCTGCAAAAAATTCCAAGACTGCATTTACAGTGCAGCCCACTGGGTCTTGCTGGCGCTCTCTGCACCATGAAGTAAAAAGCTTCCACTTCAGGGAATAAAGTTTCCTCGTAGAGGGAGCTCTGGATTGTAAATTGGTCCCCACAACCTCGGTTGAGAGACCAGAAGCCAAGAGTTGTGCCCCCTCAGGAGCAACACCCACAGCTTCCGTAGCTCTGGGCGGGGGTGTAAAATGGCACCCTCCGCCTGGGAAAGAAGGTCTCTTCTGATGGGAATCTCCCATGGAGACCCGTCTAATAGATCTATCACATCTGAGAACCATACTCGAGTGGGCCAAAGTGGGGCCACCAGGAGCACGGTTACAGCATCTAGGTGTATATTTTCCAGAACTCCCGGGAGCAGAGCTAAGGGGGGGAAAGGCATATAGACATAGCCTCAGCCACGTGTGTGCCAAAGCATCCAGCCCCAAATGAGCTGGATGGGCTAAAGAGAACCAAAGGAGACATTGCGCAAAGAGGGCGCAAATGCAGACCTCCCTGATGATTGAAGCAAGCAACCACCACTGTGCTGTTGGTGCGAACAAGCACATGGTGGAGTAACAGGTCTGGGAGAAAATGTCTGAGAGCATGGTACACTACCAACATCTCTAGAAGATTGATATGCCAGGACAGCTGGCAACTTTCCCAAAGACCTAGGGCTAAGCGGCCACTCATGACCGCTCTTTAACTGGTAAGGGACGCATCGGTCTCTAGGATAACATGGCGACAGCGATCTCCCAGTACAGGGCCCTCTGTAAGGAACCAAGGTTTCTTCCATATATCTAAGGCACTTAGGCCTTGCCGCGTGACCTTGATCTGATGGAAAGGATTGCCCCTCAGGGAAAACCCCTTGGTTTTGAGCCACCACTGTAAGGGCCTCATGTGCAGCGAGCCGAATCGAATGACATTCAGAGCGGCTGCCATGAGGCCTAGTAATTGTTGAAACTGATTTACAGTGTGTGACTGGCCTTCTCACTCTCCTGACTGTTTAGGATTGAGACTATTTGCTAGCAGGGTACAACTGTGCCCGCATCATTATAGAGTCCCAAATTACACCCAGATAAGTTGTTCTCTGTGCAGGAGAAAGCACACTTTTCCCGGTGTTCAGTCTGAACCCCAACTGCTTTATATGATGCAGAACAACATCTCAATGTTTAACTGCAATCTGCTCTAAAGGAGCCAGAATCAAACAATTGTTCATGTAGTTGAGTATACGGATGCCCTGATATCACAACAGAGGCAGAGCTGCATCCACAACTTTTGTGAAAGTATGCGGTGAGAGTGCTAGACCAAACGGAAGATACTTACCTGAGCTTACCTGATACTGGTAAGCTATGCCCCTGAAAGCAAACCTCAGGAACTTCCTGTATGCAGGAAACATGGGGATATGGAAGTACGCATCTTTTAGATCTATCGTGACAAACCAGTCCTCGGATCTGATTTGACTCACAACCTGCTCTATAGCGAGCACCTTGAACTTCAGCTTCATGACTGAGTGGTTCAAAAGACACAGATCTAAGATAGGGCGCATTCCCCCCATCTTCCCTTGGAACTATGAAGTAGCAGCTGTAATGCCCCGATTCCCTGAGTTGAGGAGGTAGTAAGTCTATGGCCTCCTTCATTAAGAGAGTCTCTACTACTTCTTGCATGACTAGAGCCTGAGTGGAACCCACCAAAGTGGGCTGGACACCGCCGAAAATAGGCAGTTTTTGAGTGAACTGGTTCTTGTACCCTAGTTCTATAGTATTCAGGACCCATTGTGACATATGAGGCAGTACTTTCCAGGCTAAGATATTTCTGCAGGGAGAACTCAATCTGATTTGTCTAACAGAAGTGGTCTCTCCACCATGTCTGCTGATTTTGGCAAACACTGGGGGGAACCGATATTTGAGGCTGCTGCACCCTGAAACACCAGAGGTGGCAGGGTTAACAGAAGAGGAGCGTGTCCATTTTATTATTAAAACAGTCCTCAGACCTCTTCATACTTAAGGCACATATGTGTGCTTTTAACATTTTCTACCTTCAGTTTTTTGTGCGGAGGAAGAGCGATACAATGAGCCCTCCCCCCGAGAGGAAGAAACCGCTTTCTGCGGGCTTCCGAACTCAGAGAGAGAGAGTGGATCTAACGGGAGAAGAATGAGATAAGGCCGCGCCCATCTTAATTCTTTCCATTAAATCCATATGTGAACCCTGCGAATGCATCCCCGCTGTGCCTCGGCAGAAGCGGGACCAGCACCGCGAGGAACACTAATAAAGGCTTCCTAGTCAAAAAGAGCCCTCCGGGAACGAAGTAAGCGCAAAGGTAAACGCCCGCACTTCTTCGCTCCCAGAGAAACAACACACAGACGGCGTGTATCCCCGCCCGTAATGTAATGCGGGCATGGAGGAACACACAGCCCGAAATGCTGTCTTTTATACACCCCCTCTATCACTCTTTGCCTTTCTTTTTTTAGGCATGATAATGCTAATACATAGAGACAAAATCACGCAAGACAACTATAAGCAGCTAACGAGTGACAAAGGACAGACAATGTAACTCAGAGCGCTTCGCGGAATGAACAAAGGTAACCCGTTTGGCATGTGCGTTTCATAGTCTCTTGGTCATGCCGTCACCCCGCCTGTGACGACACGCCCCCCAATTTGTGAGTAGACGCCTGTATCAGAGTGCATAAAAGCTGATGGCGTTCCCATAGCGTTTCGACGCAGCTCGAGTTCCTAAAAAGGAACTCTTTCCTTTCTTTCAGTTGTAGGGCAATATCAGCCATTACAGTGTTTAATAAATCTGCAATTCACATTTTTACAGGAAATAGCAGGACAGCGAATAAACGACGTCTAATCGTGATGTTTATAACTCACCCCACTGTTTTACATTCAATATTACATGTTTCATTTTCAACCTGTAAACCTGAATACCAAGGTATCATGTAAGTAGTATTTAGCTGATCATGTGACCTTAACATGTTAACCCCACCCTCATCAGGTTACCAACTTTATGTTCTTCTATGAAATTGGACCTTCAATGACCCTGTTGGTTTGCATACTGGAAGACTATCCGGCTAACTAAACACACAGTATTGTAAGCTTTCTTAATTTATTTTTTAATACAATCTAATTACAGACTTCACTTTTCCACTGTTTGCTTTCTTTTTCATTTTTAAAATACTAATGTACACTGCATTGTATTCATATTTTACATGTATATTTGTTACAAATGTTTCTCACATGCCATAAGGTGTGACATAATCAGAAGTACGTGTGAAAGTACTTCTTTGGTGTTGTGTCAAGAAGGTTGTGTTTTTCTAAAGGCCCAAAGAAAATATTGTTTGGGATTCTCCTGCTGGTCAGCCACTTGTGGCTGTATGCAAAACACCTGAGGTCTGCCTCGAGAGTCTAATCCTTCTAGTAAATTATGTAAATACATGAAAAAATTTCCCAAATGTACTGGGTTGGGTCCTTAATACAGTGGAAAACAGCTTCTAGTTTTACATGTGCTTCAGGGACTGTCATACTGAGAGCATTCCCTAGTAAGTGCGGTCAAATGATGCAGTTGTAACCTGCAGTCGAGATGTATTTTCATACACTCCATAAAAAAAACATGCAAAACACCTCTAATTGCTCTAATTGTGCACTTTCTACCCTCTAAGTTGTATCTTTAAAAATAAAATAAATATATGACAAATCATTATACAAACATGAGATGCTTTCTGCAAGACTTTTCATAGTCATTTTACAGACCTACTTACACTCACTTCAGAGCATCCTGACACCAAAACAAACACACTTGTTGTTATTCACTAATCCTTATTTTAAATTGTTTATTTTGTATTTGAAACAACATTCAACATCAGCACTGTTGTGTAATAATGAAATGTTCTTAAACAAAAATGACAAATAACAGTGTTCACTTAGTTCTGTTCCTTGGATAATTTAATTATACACATTGATGCTTGTATTATGGCTCACATCATTTGAAAATTAAGAACAGAATAAAACATAAGTGTAATGACAGTGCCTGCATTAATAAAACCCACAAAACCCCGCATTTTGGTCCGACTCATGTCTCCGTACGCACCGACACTGTGACAGAATACATCACACCCCCCCGCCCCAGGATCCAGCGGGTTTCAGGAGCACCCAGTCGATCTCCTGTTGAAACTGAGGCACGGTAACCTCTCCATAGAGGACTATGTTTTCCGTTTTTGTACTTTGGTAAGGATTTCCTATTATGATGAGTGGATTTTAGATTTGGACTAAAATTAACCCATCAAGTCACAGTTCAGGAGAATAAGTATTCTTTAATAGGTTTTTTGGACTTTGCGCTGCTGCTGAGTGGTTCAGCGCTCACTGTGGGTGATGCTAAGGAGCAGGACCATGCAAACACTCACAAGATGGCCGCCGCTCCAGAGGTCGCATTTGACAAGGTCAAACCCGTCATGGTCGCCCATCCTGAGTCTCATTTCGCAGCAGTCCTTCCAGAGTCCAGCGCAGCAGTCCTCCCAGAGTCCAGCTGCAGTCCTCCCCGTGTCAAGCTGATGGTCTCTGATGGTCTCTCTAGTCACCTGTTTCGCTCCTGGTGGTCTCTCCTGTCGCCTGCTCCGCCCTGGTGGTGTCTTCTGTCGCCTGCACCGCCCTGGTGGTGTCTCCTGTTGCATGCTCCGCCCTGGTGGTGTCTGCTGTGGCCTGCTCCGACCTGGTGGTATCTGCTGTGGCCTGTTTGCTGCCTGCCTCGACCTCTTGCATTGTTTACTGGATTACTGATTGTTGGACTACCCCTGTGATTACCTGTCTGCCTTTTGGAAATGCCTCGCCATAATAAAATTAAGAAAACCCTGCAAATGGATCCGACTCCCGTCTCTCTCTGCACCCATTTCATGACAATAAGCTTTACAAAATTCAACACAGTCATTGTTATTTAACTATTATCTTAGTGGCTCTCCCTCTGTGACACCCAGTGGTCTATATGAGTGATTGTTAAACTGTTGAGCAACAGCAATACAAGATACTTTATATTTGATTCCAAACCATTACAAACACAGTTCACTTCCATTCTTACCACTCATGGACAAGGTGTTTGATGGCCAATATCTTCAGGGTCTGTGGGTGTGGCGGAATCAAAAAGCAGTTCTGCATAAAAAATTTAGACTCGTAATCATAATGCAAGATATAAAAAAGAGACGATAACAGTCATCTTCAAAAAAAGCTTGAGCTTGAATTATTTTCAATTGCTTGAATAGGTTGCACCGTAGCGCTACCGAGTGGCCATCATTGGAAATGCATCAAAAAATCTTTAAAATACAATTTTTAATGTCAATGTTTCTTTCTCTCTATTATGGGCATTTTAGATCACATAAACCTTTACTTTGAAAGCACTGTTGTTTCACAAGTTACTAACATCTCAGAAATCTTGCATTCTCACAATCATGAACAATCTCAGAATATTTCATTAATTCTTGTTTTTTCTAAAGTAAATAAAGACTGTTTTCATACACAACGCACTAAACTCTTGGTTGCACCCTGAGTTCAGCAGTACTGTCCACTGTTCAGGGTATGTTCTTGCAGTATGTTAAAACTGCTAAATGGTAATGTGTTAGATGTCACACATACAGATGTCACATTTTGGGTATGAGTTACTGTATCTAACAAATTCGTCTCATTTATCATTTATTATCATTATTTAAGGAAGATTTACCCCACAGGTCAAGCCATCTAGAATAGACACAGAATGCACTATCCAAGGTTTATTTCCAGATAAATAAACAACTGTATGTAGTGTATTATTATTTTATTATATGTCAAATGTTAATAAGCTATGCATTATAGCTATACAAGTTAATGTTGCAAGGAGTGCACTAATGTATGTTTAAGCCATAATGCGGTGTCCTTTTATATGTCCCTATGTTTGAGAGCTACATGAAAAATGCTGACTGGGCATGGATCACAGAAATATTTATATGAAAAAGGAGAGATGCTTGATTAAAGTAAATGCAACATGCGATGGCATTAAACAATTTAACATTGATGATGAAATGTTTGAAATGAATTGGTTTGTAAAAAGGTACAATACTAGTAACTTTTTAACCACTTTTAACTCACCTTTCTGTCTCACCCTTTATGCTCTTAACATCCGTTCATGCTAGGCTGTGGCCCATTGGTCAATGTCTCTCCATCCTGCCATTAGAGTCTCTGTGGAGGCTGCAGCAACTGAACACTCCAGAACCCTGAGAATACTGGAGTGATGAGCCTTTTATCTGTGAAAATCTATTTTTGTGTAAGCTCACTTGAAGTTCTTCCTGTCACTACAGTTTCAATAGAGCAACTGCCATCACATAAAGCTATTCATATATTAAGCCTAAAGTGAAGGTTTTAACTAGTATTAGGGACATCAAGTAGCACAACAAGCACCCTGAAATGAAGCACAACATAATGTACCTTTATTGTTTTCTCTATAAATTTGCAATCCCCTTTTTTAGGCATTCACTAATATACTGGCTGTTATATTTATGTTAGCTTTATTTATTTTAGTTTGTTTGGCATTCTCCTGCTGGTAAGCCACTTGTTACACACATTACATATAAGGTCTCATTCACATTAACATTTCATATTGCACTAGCCCAAATGAATTACTATTGAGCATCATTTTACAACATCTATTAGTCTCTAATGTTGGTTAATAAATGTTGGTTTCATTGTATGATAACTAATATTAACAGATGCAACATTTATATTAGTAAAGCATTCTGTTGGATACTGATTAATAAATGCTGTAGAAATATTGAGCATTATTAGTTAACAGTGTAGCTAACTATGTTAAACAAATGTTAAACAAATGGAACCTTATTATAAGGTATTACCAATGAAACTTCTTTAGAATGCTGACACAGCTTAAGGTGTGTGAAATGGGCAGGTGTGACTCACTTCTATTAAACATAACAAACTGTTATATGATCAAGGCAGGTGTATCACTGTAATTACTCATCTGTTAAGTAACACACTGAGGTGGAAAGACAAACATATTTGCTGTGATAGACAGGCTACAGTCACAACCCCTGTCACTATCATTCTCAATTATATGTTATTTAAATCATGAATTGCAGGTGGGTTTGGATTGTTTTAATGTTTATTGTCTACCAGAGCATGCCGCTGCTATTTAAGATAATATATATTCGAGACATGCAACATATGCGTTAATCGTTCGTTGTTTTATAAATAGAATTTATATCACTGCCTTATCAAACTTTTGATTTGTTTTTTCTATTGTATTCCTGAGATGCGCGGCCAGGCACTGATATGTCAAGTGCCAACGGGCAATACAACAACAAGCGGCCATCTGCCAGCCTAGCGAACTAGCAGCAACCCCACCAGCTGCAGTCTCAAAACGCCCTTACAAAGCAGGACATGCAAGCAGCTTCTGACGTCTGCGGCCACACTGCGCTACAAAGCGTACCAAAGCAAGAGCGGAAACCATGAGAAACTATCCTTCAAAACTGCGTGATTTTAGGACCAATGAGTTTCCCGGTTGTGCACACGAGACCGTTTCAGCTGAGTTTGAATTTGCGATTAGTTTTGACGAAAATTTACCCTGAAAAAATAAATAAAGGACTCATGCAGGGGCAGTTCAATACCCCGACATGGCGGCAAGAAAAAGAGGAGAGCTTTTTACTATTTTGGAAACTAGCACTGAAACAGAAACTAACGCGGTATCCGATAGCGAGGACTGTCCGCTAAATCTCCCTGTCGATGTTAAGTGGTTTGAGATTCCGTTCAGAAAGTCCGAGTCGGACGAGGAAGACGAAGAACTGCAAAAGATCAAGGGGGAGTCTGAGCTGGAGAGCGCAGCGGCAGCAGGAGAGACTGCGGATTCAGCCAGCTACATCGAGGGAGGCGGCTGCAATATTATTTTGGTCACTGGAAATGGGATCAAGCACGAAGATTACGAGGAGGACTCCTATTATGGGACTTCAAATAATTGCTCTGAAACCTCTTCAACCGATTCGGATATCGATTTTTCCGATTTGGAAGAGGAAGAATACCCGCATTTATTCTGCACGTATGATGTCTTAGATGAAGAATGCACTTCTCCGGATTTCTGGGGAGAGCCTGACCAGGTAATATCAATTGAGCCTTTCACCGCTGACAGTGGCCCTCAGCACTCGCTAGGGGATGATGCTGACACTTTAGACTATTTCCGGTTGCTCTTCCCAGATTCATTGTTTGAACACATGGTAGAACAAACAAACAACTACGCCCTCTATCGGCAAAGGAGAAGTGGTCGATCAGACGCCCACTGGCACCCGACTGACATTAGAGAAATGAGGGCATATGTTGGTCTTAACATTCTAATGGGTATCAATCAGCTTCCTGAATATGGCATGTACTGGGCAAGTGACATTTTCATAGGAAATGCTGGATTCAAAAAAACAATGACTGCCCGGCGTTTTGAAAAACTAAACCAAAACTTGCACTTATGTGACCGTGAGTCAGAGCCTTCCAAAGGTGAGCTGGGGTATGATGGACTTTACAAGATACGTCCCCTGCTGGATATGGTTGGAAATACCATGTGGGATGCCTACCTGCCTAATCGTTGTTTGACAATTGATGAGTGTGCTATTGCTACAAAAGGACGTTTTTCTCTGACACAGTACATGCCATCAAAGCCTTTGCGTAAGGGCCTTAAGGTGTGGATGCTTTGTGATTCTCGTTCAGGCTACTGTCACCGCACTCGTATTTATGTTGGGAAACCTAGTGATGATCTTGCCACTGCTGCAGTGGGCCACAAGATGGTGTCATCACTGGTGAGGGGGCTTGAGGCTAGACACCATCATCTTTTCATGGACAGCTTTTTCACTTCTGTTTCGCTACTGCAGCATCTACTGCGTCAAGGTCTCTATGCCTGTGGCCCCACCAACCCTTGTCGGCGTGGCTATCCTGATGCGCTTAAACCTCGTAATGTCGGAAAGCTAGCACCTGGCGAGTTCTATCAGTGTCAACATGGCAACCTTGTGGCTACCGTAATGAGGGATGTTAAAATTGCTAGCTGTCTATCATCTAACTCTGCACCGGGTATTGTGGGAATTGGGCCGGGCAAGCGGGAAGGAGATTCAAAAGATGGTGATTACACTGGTATGGCAGGACTTGGGATACCACGTCCCCTCCCTTTGCTTTTATACCAGGAGAACATGAGGGGTGTTGACTTGTGTGACCAGCTTAGGGAGTGCTACCAGGTAGGGAGGCCATGCAAAAAATGGTGGCGGTACTTCTTGTGGTTTTACATCAACCTCTGCATTGTTAATTCCTATGTTATTTTGCGAGAGAGTCGAAAAGGTTTGCCACCAACAGGGTTTAACGGTAAACAGTTCACACAACGTCATTTCCGTATTCGTTTGGCACAGCAGCTGATTGGTGACTACCAGGGAGCACGGGGCATGGAGCGAGCTGCTCGTAAACGGCATGCAGACTCGCCATTGGAGTACGGGCACCGTCTAGAGCGCATGTCAGAGCGCTCACGCCGCTGTCGGAACTGCACAAACAAAGGCCTGAGACACGAGAGTGTGTTCGGCTGTAAGATCTGCAATGTGCACCTATGTAGAGGAGGGTGCTTCAGTGAATTCCACAAATAAGCACTTTAAAAAAGTTCCACATTTTGTTTGTTTTTGTTTTTTATCAAAAATGTTAAAAATTGATTAAAAGGCAACCACTGCAAGTGATGTACTAATTATAGTAGTCTGTTTTGATTAGTAATTGTACCGTAGTAGTAGCTGTTATAGTAATGCACAATTTGCAAGAAGTCAGCAATTGTACATTTGCATTAGAATGTTTTATCTAATTGACTTTCATATTGCCAACAAAAGGCCTTGTCACTTTTTATATTATGATGAATAAAAATGCATTTTCTGGATTAAGAAAACTTTTCAACATGCCAAATGACACCTAAAACAGCATATGGTTTTGTGAGTGGTTCTTATGCTTTTCCAAAATAATTATGAATACAAAAGACTCTTTTAATTTCAAATAAGTTATAAAAACAGATCAAACCTAATCAGATGGAGAAATATATGTACTGTGTTTAGTCTTCTTTGCCTGGAAGGCTTTGAATTTGCTAACTATTATTTCTGATGGTAAAGGAGTATATTAGGCAGAGAGCAAATAGAGAACCTGTTGCCATTTTAAAATCACACAATGTGTCTGTTATGTACTCCAAAAACATACGCTTCATACTATAGGTACTAGACTGTTCTAAGCAAGAAAGATGTTGATCTTATCTTAGCTATAGATATTAGCACAGTATGTGATTTAAATACGTTTTGCACTATTGAAAGTTGAAGCTTGAGAGACTATAGATTTTGATGATTATTCAACAAGTTATTTAGTTCATTTAAAATGTTAAACCTAAGTCCAAATATTACACTACTTTATATGTTGACATTTTCTTAAGTTTTATATGTGTATTCATTTCAAAATTTAGGTTTGTAAAATTGTGAATTTAATCAATTTTGAAAACAACAAAAAATACTTTATTTCCCATAATTTTTAATATGTAGAATGCAAGCTTATTCACCAGTGTAGAATATTTGACTACCAGCATGTTTTGGTAATTCATAGTGTTTCTCTTGAGATTTCGTTTCTCAGATCTACAGCAGTGTTGTTTCCTCCTGCTCTCTGATGAAGAACGGGTTAGTCAACTGGACTCCCCTCCTGTCGATCTAAGGGGAGTCCCGTGGGGAGTTGCTATGGCAATCCCAACATGTGAAGACAGTGAGTTGCTAGCAGGCTCAAATAGTTGTCATGGGTACTTGCCGGCTTTGAGCTGGGAGATAGCTCAAACCACACCCCTTGAGCTCAGCTCCAAAAACAGTCCACGTTCACGTGTAGAGGGTCAGTAACAGCCAAAGGGTTTGGTAACTTTGACCCTACAAACAGCTGCAATTTAAATGCAATTCAAAAACCAAAAATAACTATAATAAGAAAATCTTACAGCTTACTAAAATGTGTACGTAATTAAAACAATTTTTATCCTTATTTATTAGCTGTGGTCAGATCAAATATAGGGTGAAATGGGCAATAGCGTGAAATCATGTAAAATCGTCCAGATATGGATGCAGTGTAATAGTTTTATAAAAATATTTTAACAATTGCCACAAAAGTATTTTTGTATAAAGTTTAAAGTGATTTAGTTGGTCAAAGTTTTCTAAAGCAAGTTTTTTATAGGGATTGGGGTTAATGTAATATAAAACATTATTAATGTTCTGATTAGCTCACTGCAACTTAAAAGGTTTATGTATTTATAAGTAAACTCAATATAAAAAATATATTGAATATTTAAAACGTCTACAGTATATTCCTACGAAGTTCTTGACCAACACTCATTAAAAAAAATAAATTAGCATTAGCATTTAATGCTAATTTAATTAGCATAAAATAGCATTTATCAAGACTGCTTATGATGAACACTAAAAATGTTCATAGAGAGCGATTTACTATTGAGCACACATATTGTACACCCACAGACGGCAAGACCGAATTAAAAGTTTAAATAGGAAAAGCAATTTAATTTGTTAAATAATAACCATGTAAATGTAATTTGTTACGTATGTTCTTATTCTAAATCCTAAAAAGCAAACAAAGTTTTTCTACTCCCCCACACACTTTAACACATCTCCTCTAATTCCACAATTAATTAGTTGCAAATCTTATAAGAAAAGACCAGAAGTAACAGACAAAGAGCAATTTGAAAAATTTGTATATATGTTTTTCTGTGCTGCTCTCAAGAATTTACAAAAACTGGCACATTTTTATTTGACTTTATCATAGTATATAGTAAGAAATTGCATTGTATATTGTCAACAGAGTGTTGTAAAGCAAGTGCTGTTTAAGGTAAACCTGGTGAGTCAGCTTTATTTATGAACGTAATGCAGTTATAAACACAGGGTTAGAGGAAAAGCATTTCAAAACATGATATACTGTATATTATTTATATAATTTATTATTAAACTAACTATATTAATTATACAGAGATATTTCCTATAGTTCAACATAGTCAACATCATAGTAAGGATCCTCATTCTGAGGATTTTCTTATTTATTTTATTCCATAACATTTCAAAGGGGCACAATCACATTTGCATCAACATTTGTAAAATGTATTTAGAATACAGAGTACATTGCGTGCCTGGCCAAAAAAGTTTGGATTTAAATAAGCAAAAAATACTGAAGTGTTGACAATGGAATTACTATCGTAATGTATTTGGCTGGCAGCAGTTTTTTTAACCCTAGCTTAGAGGTTCCCTTTCAGGAACTAGAGCTGCGTTGAAACGCTTGTGGCATTCCCAAAGTGTTTCAACGCAGTGTATCATTCACTACAGGGATCCTGGGTTACCCTTTGGGAACGCCTCCAGTGCTTCGACGCAGTGCCATCTTGTTACGTATGTAGACGTAAGCTGTAACATTTTAAAACTTTTTAAACCCAAAGGATCACCAAGTATGACAAACCTTTGGTGAGGCCCCCCACAAAATATATATCATTTCATACATTTTTAATGTAAAGAAACAGTTAATGTGTTAACTGTTACCCTGTGTTAACATAAATTGTGTGACATAATCAAATTGTTTTCAAACTTAAATTATTGGCTAGAGTAATGTTGCATGTATAAACCTAGAAATATTTTCAATAAACAAATTGATATTGGTGCCGTAACTTTCACAATAAATATATACTTCTATATACTATTAATATATCCAAAAAAATCGAAAAAGATACAAAGCAAATATAAACAATTCTAAAGACAGATAAAAAAGGTGAGACAAGAAGTGAAAAAAAGATGAGAACAATTCATTAACACATATGAACACTAAGAAATGAAAATGTAATGGTTCTGTAGACTTTAATTTCCTAATTTTTCTGAAACTTTATGGGGACCTTAGAACTTCCTGAGGGAACCCTAAAATAATACTATGTTTCAGTAGAGGTAAATTGCTGGCCTGCATCAAGCAGAGAAAACAATGTTTTGTTCATTTTCTTAAGCTCGCCTTAAACCCACTTAAAGGTTTTAGGATGTGCTGGAGAAAAGTTATTACATTATTACAAGTTCTCATCCAGTTGTAGAATCCTTATGGATTTTAGCACTGTAGCATTGCATTTCTTCTTATTAGATTATTATTATTGTTGTTGTTGAGCATTACCCTCCTGCATGTTATTTTTCTGGACTAAACTTCTGTACATAATTTGTCTTATTAAAGGCTTAATAAAGAGAGGTGTGCTATGACTTTTATAAGGGATTGAGACAAACTCCATAGACTTAACGTTTGACAGATCTTTGTGATGTCTTTGAATCTTTGCAACTTTGCATCAGAATGTCATAGAGCCTTAAAATGCTTGGCCTAGCCCTAGCATCAAAATAAATTAGCCCTATGGTCTGTCTGTGGGCTTTAGGTATTAGGAAAACTTCCTAGTCACACACTAGCAAACATTTAGAGCATGCTAGCAACTGCATGAAATCATAAATTCTGTCACATGAATTTACAGCCATTTGCCATATGGGTAGTTCCAGTTCTCACCCATCTACTCCTTAATTTAAGCATTCCACATCAGAGGCCCATTCTAACAATATATAATAAAGAAAAGATAATCTTTCTCATAAAAATAAGTAAATTACATCATAAAGACACTGCCATCTTATGGCCATTCATCTGGTAAGGATTTAAAGCAGGAGGAGCCATGAAAAAAGCCAGATTAGTAATTAGTCCAAACACTTATACCAGTGTAACAATTCAAAAAGCATTAACCAGATTATAGTCAAATATAATAGTCAAGGCAGGAAGACAAAAGAAGGCAAGTTCTTTCCAAGAAAGAAAGTTAAAATTAAATGTACAAACATTGTCTGAGGCTGGGAATTTATGAGAAAAAAAAGAAAGATTTATATGTATACTGCAGGTAAAACAATATTTGTCAAAATATTAGCAAAACAGAGTGAGTGAGTGAGTGAGTGAGGGGGGTGGGAGGTGTTTGGTAGAACTGACACATAATACTTGAGATTTGGAATGCTTCATTTCAAGGATTAGTGTCCTCTGTTATAGCAAATTGCATACATAGTAAATGGAATTCCTAACTTGCTGAAGTAAATGGAATTACTAAAAACCGAAGCACAGTAACTAATAGTTTGTCTGAGTTAAAAGTTGATCCTTTATTTATATAAATAGCTGGTTCCTGGGAATATTTTGCTATGTAAATTAGTTAATAAAAAAGGCTTCCATAAACTAACAGCAATCATTTGATGTTCTGTTTGAATTGGCTTGAATTTCTATTGTGTAAACATTGCAACCAACATTCTGTCTATTTACCAGGTGTGCTAAATCAGACTTTAAATATGTGGAGAAGAGATGAGGAGTATGCAGAAAGCAGGGAAACATGTCAGTCATTTCCCTTTGAAAGTTTCAGTCCAGATGTGTTCAAAGCATGCTATAGGGACACCTACTGGTCAATGCATATATAAATAAAAATTGTCCTTATCTAATTTCTTTTACCTGCCTTGTGAAAAGAAACTAAACACCACAATGGCCTAGAAATAGATTGATATTAGATAGATGAAATAGACTTATTCAGTTCAAGTAATCAAGGTAATCAGGTACCTTGATTACTTGGTAATCAAAATTTCAGGTAATCAAAATTTTGTGTGGCACTTTAAAGATGAAATTTGTAACTTTTCTGGATATAAACGTAATGCTGGTATTAGCGATTTATAATTTCATTAATTTAAAACTATTGGGTCTGATTGTGTCAAACACTATGACTGCTTGTTAAGAATGTTACAAGCGGAGACGGCAGAATGTTACCAATTGATTGTAAAAGACATTACGTTTGCCAGTGCTGTAGCTGCTTTCAAAGAAACATAATTCCTCAGAATTCCAAAAGCTGTTCATGGTTAAGATGGTCCTGTAATTTCAAAGCAATCGGGACAGCAGCGTCCCCTCAACTTTACACTGTGGGTAGGACATTAAGTTTAGGTGTGGCTTTGTTCCACAAAGTACATTTGCAATTCAAATGTATTGTAATAATTAATCAAAATACTTTTTTTTTTTTTTACATATTTTTGTTCCTGTAATGGAGTATGTATTTACTTGCAAAATAAAGATTAAAAAGCAAGAAGCGTCTTCCTTCCTTCCCTTCCTATTTCTAGGCTAGTGTCACACTCTGTTTTTGCCATTACCCTTTTTTGGCCACTAGTGGCCTCTTTTGGGCTTGTCTGTTTTTGTTTTTTTCCCCCAATAACTGAGTGTATGATTGGCACCACCTATGTTTCTAATTTATCACTGTCTATTTAAGATGCGCTGATCCGCGCTTTGATATTGTAATTGCCACAACCAGTAAGTCTCATCGTGTTCCTGTTATTTCTTCGAATAAGTCTTTTGCTTTAAGCTTTTTCTAGTTATTTTTCGGGTTTCTATCCTGTGGTTTTGTTTCGAGTTTTTGGCTGTAAGGTCTTTTATTTTGTATTTTGTAATTTTTCAAGCGGTAGAGCATTAGCGTCTCCATGTTCGATTCCCGCCTCGTTACCGCTAGTTGCTAGTCTCTCTTAAAAAAAAAAAAAAAAAAGCAAATTAAAAGGTGTTCTATAAAGTCGCTAAACTGGCAACAGTAGTTAACGGGGGCGGTTTCCCTAATTTCCCGTGGTTTTTAGAAATGTGAATACAGGTGTAATATCTGCACTGAAATTAAAGATCAAAACATGTTCACACTAACTTTGAAAATATGAGTCAGTCTTGATCTTGCATGAGATTTCAGATTTTGACTACCTTACTGTGACACAAAATACACAATTTGTCCACACCAAAATGTGGCCAAATTCATCAGTAAACTACTGTGTTCCAGTGGGGCTGAAAAAATGTCACTGTCAAAATAAGGGCTTGCAGAAATTCATTCATGTATGAATCAATGATGGGGGTATAGCAAAATGCCGAGATATGGCGCAAATCATCATCAATCCATTTTTGACATTTGGAACCAGACAGTTTGTGTTGTACACTTCCTATGTTATTAAACCTCCTACATAATTAAACTTGAACTGCTGTTGTGAATAGTGCAAATGATGATTCATTTGTTCACATCACTTGTTTCCAATCTTTTAGTTGTAATCGTGGCACCATGTACCAACATGTGTTCTATTTTACCTTTGGTGTCTATGATCAACGGTTTTGCAATTGCACAAATGCAACTGCATTGACTTTAAAGATTTCTTATAAACTGTTTTTGTGGAAACAAGGTCTTAGTTTAATATAGAATTTTTCTGTCACTTTTGTTGCAGTGTAATTGTCATTTCAGTGTGTTGTAAATCATAGTGATAATTGATTTAGTTTTCTTGATAAGTGTGTTGCTGTAGACATTTTGTTATAAATGAAAAGACAGATTAAAATGATTGTGTCAGTAATTTTTGTCACAGTGTTGTTCATAGTGCTTAAAATATATAGAAATAAACTAGAAATTTACCTAGTAAATCCCAACATAGCATTTTGTCCGTTTCCTAATATTAATTGAACATTCTTTGCACTCCTTTTGCAAATGCAATCCATATCTCTCTAATCTGTCCTTACTTGTAATTATTCTGATTAGGGAGTTCTCTATTACTAGTAAGAATGGAACTGTAAAGCTGTTTTTCAGGTACTACTAAGTTGGATGAAGTAAGTAAACTAAGTTGGATGAACAATAAAGAAATAACATAGAAGACTGAGCGATTTTGAATTGCCCACTAGATGTCAGCACGCTACAGAAAAAAATACAAATGTCAACGCACTGCATTATGTACAGTAGAATGAAATGCTGCATAGATTTTCATGAGGAATGTATTGTATTGCAGCATTTTACCATAACATACACCTGAACTACATGTTATGCTTTTACATTTACAGTACTGCTTTAAATAACATTTTCAGTGTCAGACTGTTTTTCAGTTACAAATTTATTTACCATAGTCATTTATAGTCAAAATTCAGAATGTATAAAAATATAATGTATCAAAATCAAAAAATAAAATCATAATGTAAAAGAGATATATTCTATAAAAATACAATGGCTCTAAATATAAAAAACAGAATGTATTAAAGATATGACAGATATGGTCGTGTATAAACTGCATGTAGAAACTGAAACATACAGTGCATCTAACCCTATGTGTATATTCACCAGTAAATATCCCGGAAGAGATATGTCAGAGAGATGACGAAATGCCTGACCACTATGTAAGACCGTAACTCTCTATCTTTTTGCTCTGGCGACACTTGAGGAGTGAGCGAGGCCTGCGGCTTGCCAACCGTTAGTTGGTTGTCGCCTTCGGATATCCAAGAGGAACGATCACAGGCATTCAGCAGATAGTTGATCCGGTTATCCCCATCGTCCAGTGGTACTAAGCGACTTTCTGCATAAAATAATACATAGCGAGGAAAATGGTGATATGGACGACTAGCAATAAATACAGAATCACATATATTAAATATATCTGAAAATATTTTAACTATTAAATTGCTAATATAAATGTTAAATAAGGATTCACAGCTTTTTGATAAAACTTATTAAAGCACAACCTACGCCCCACTGTAGTTTCCTTTGAAGCTATAGTGCAAACAGTAACAAATATCACAGAATGTTCAACTTGCACTATTTTGCATCTGTGCAATTTACCATATCCTGCTATCTAAATATAACCTTCTCATTGATGCCTATTATGTCATTAGACTGGGCTACACATTTTGTTGACACAGTCTGTGACAGAAGTAACCTGAGAAAGTAGCTTCTCCACATTGAAGTATGTGAAAAACAGACTTTGGAGCTACATTTATCAGCTGCACCTTGAGGCTTTTGTAATCTCCCTGGAAAGGGAGACATAGATATTTTAATAAACAGTGGACACAACAGTTAATGCGTTTCCCTTGAGCTCTGTATTTTGAGTGATAAAGGGAGTGATAATACACTGTGTGCTGTGTATTAACTCTCTATGCTCGCCCCACCCTCTACTGGAGTCTTTTGGTACTGCACCCTCACAGACTACAAGATCATCAACAAATTAAACATGAAATAATTATATTTCCTCTTAATAGTTATACCCATTACATTACTCCCCACCAAAATTAGATGTTGTCCTCAACATCAACCCTTCAACAAGACTTGTACCATTAACTCAAGCATACTCAGTCTAGCGGTTACAGATTGGAACTATTTTGATACATTCAACTTTGTTTTCTTGTCCAAACATAAAAAATATTCATTTCAGTTTTGTCTGTCTCATCCAGTAATGAATTAATTTAGTCTCAGACTAGACAGTACATTGGATGTCCGTAGAAACCATTCTGTTTGAAGAATTTAAATGTGCATGTCAAGTGTTCATATACTTATACTAGATTTGAGTCTCTGAGGAGAAGTCCCGTAATTCGACTCAAATCATGAAATTTAGCTCCAGTCTTAGTGAATGTGTACTGTTCTGTCCATAGTCACTCAGAGTCTACTTAACTATCAAAAGAATATTGAACACACATTCTATAAGCGTACACAGGCTGATGATAGTAAGGTTGTAATTGATATGCCCACACTTGAGGCATGGTATGTAACAGCTGTGCAGTGAGGCCGTAACAAGAGGTGGAACCAATCTTGTCATATCTGAAAATGTTTGGTTGTCTACGTTCCCTCTGTGATCGCTTTGGCATAGGCTCTGTTTCACTTCCATCACTTCCTCCTGAAAACTGTGGTACTTCCCTTTCCATTTCAGCTCCAACAACATCATCCCCTAGCTCGTGCAAGTCACTGGCTGGTGTATTATGCCAAACACAGTCATCATCCCTTTCAAGTTCTGTCGTGTCTCCTACATTCTGTTCAACTTGACGGGTAGTCTTGGGGGGGGGATATGACCAAAAAAATTATCATGATATAATAGTTCATATTGATCGGTATCGATAATTATTGACATTTTTAACTTTATTTTATTTTTTTAAAAGACAAGTATAAAAGTTTACATTTAACCAGTTTTTTTATTTATCCACATATTAAGGCAAATTATATTAGTTTTAGCAGTCAAAAACTTGTAAACAAAAGTTTCTTTTTTGTCTTAAAACAGTATTGTCTTAAACACAATAGCGCATATGTATTAAGTGACGTGGCTCTCACTATATTCGCCCGCTGTCAGTGGTGATGCAGACTTGGTTGTTTTTATTCAGACCCATGGGACCAGGGCATCAGTCAGGTTTGCGCAATAAATTACCCTGTGTGGTCTTCGGTAAAATATGCCGTTTCCAAGAATTTACTCTTCAGATTCCAATCGCTGTCTATGAAATGCGCACTTAAGCTAATATACGGATCACATGTGCACCTCGTCCACATAACTGCGGTTTTTACAAGCTTACACGCAACATTGTTCTGATGTTGGTCGGAGGAAAAGAAACCAAAAACAGCGACACTGCGAGCTGACATGTGTTTTTATTAACAATCTCCTCACCGCCGGCGCTCATCATGCGCGCGGCCTAATGTCACCTGCGATGACACAACCGAACCGAGAGCGATGCAACCTGCCTGTTTAGATCTGATTGGCTGTTTGCGTGTCGGCATCGGCAGCAGCGCTCATCTTTAAAACATCTGATTGGCTGTTTATGATCCACGAACTGCACGCGCGGAATTTAATGACAATATTGACGCTATACCGAAGAATTTTTATATTGTTACCGACAATTGCATACCGGCGATAAATATTGATACCGTTTTATCGCCCAGCCCTAGGTAGTCTCATGTTCCACTTCTCGCTGAAGCAACTGAAAGTCCATTAAATAACAGTCATCCTCATCATCGTCCTCTCCCTCTCCATGCAACTCTCTCTTTCCTTTAGCTGGTCTGGAATTTTTCCTCTTTGGTTTTTCAGGTGGGAGGTCTTCAGTGTCAAAAGGTAAGTGATCACATGGTAATAAGAGATTTCTGTGCATAACTCTCGATCTCCCCTTTCCATTTTCAGGTCTCAGTTCATAAATAGAAACATTTTTACCCACTTGTTTGACAACAACATGAATTGAGTTCTCCCAATGATTTCTTAATTTTCCAGGTCCTCCTCGTGGGGTCAAATTCCTACCTCTATCTACATCACCCTGAAGGTTGAACAATGTGTCGACAGGTAATCTCGAGGAACGTCCATACAAGAGGTAAAATGGGGAAAACCCAGTCACTTCAGTTCGTGTACAGTTGTAAGCAAATATAAGCTTGTTCAGGGAGTTCTTCCAATCAGTCTTGTCTTTGTCTGTGAGAGTCTTAAGCATCTGTAACAAGGTTCTATTAAAACGCTCTACCTGGCCGTTCCCCTGAGGATGATAAGGGGTTGTTCTCGAGCCAGCCACGTTGCAGTACTTGCTGAGTTGTGAAAAGAGTTAATTTTCTAATTCACCTCCTTGATCGTGGTGAATGCGCTTTGGAAAGCCAAACTTGAGGGCGTAATCATTAAATATTTTGTCTGCTACCACTTTACCTGACTTTGATGTGATTGGATATGCCTGGGCGAAGCGCGTAAAGTGATCCACAATCACTAAGATGTATTCATATCCACCTTTACACTTGTCAAGGTGGAGAAAATCAACAGATACAAGTTTGAATGGATGGGTTGAAGTTATACTTACAAGTGGTGTTCTTGTTTCACAATTAGTTTTTTTTTGTTATAAACAAATGCAACTCATCACATGCTGTTCTATTTCACGCTGCATATATGGCTAAAAGAAACTATCCCTAATCAACGAAATCGTCCTGTCTGTGCCCTGATGGCCCATTTGGTCATGCAGCTCTTTCATCACTGTGATTTTATGTTTATTAGGCAATACCAGCTGCTTTCTGTGTGCCGTTTCTTTTTCCATAGGATCCCGTGGACATCCACTTCAAGCTTGTCCAGCTCCCTTGCTAAACAACGACTCTGTGGGCTGAAGCCCTTCAGCTCACCATGCAATGGCTTCCCTCCAGACAGCTTGCACTGTAGCACTGGTCCAATATGTGGATCATCTTGTTCTTGCCGAATCTGTGCTGGTTATAGTGAAGCAATGATGGTGCTCTGAGGCATGGATACATCTTCAGTCGATATGGCCATTGACCATGCTGCAGTCATCTCTGACTGTAGTCCTACTGACTGCACAGCTGCCCCTACTGCATCATATGAGACTTCCTCTGTGTACTCATCCAGCAATGTCTCTACATCTGATGGCATCCTAGATAAGAAATCAGCGTATGTGTTTTCTTTACCTGGGCGGTATTTGATAGCAAAGTTAAAGTCCGCTAAAAAGTCCTGCCACCCATCTACTTCCTGTAGCATTTAACTTAGCGGTGGACAGAATATATGTAAACGGATTATTGTCGCTATAGACTGTAAAGAAGGGTTCATAATAAAGGTAGTCGCCGAAACTATCAGTTATTGCCCATTTAAGAGCAAGAAATTCCAATTTACCTGAGTGTAGGTAATAGTTTTTCTCAGATTTCGACAACGCCCGTGATCCATATGCAATTACACAGAGTTTCTCGTCTTGTTGCTGATATAATACAGCTCCTAGTCCCTTATTAGAAGCGTCTGTGTGTAACACAGGGCCTGTTACACACAGACGAAGGGCTTAGAAAAGTCTGGAAATGCAAGAACTGGTGGTTGAATCAGGCAATCTACCAGTTTTTCAAGAATCTGTTGATGGGTATCAGTCCATTCAATGGGCGTCTGCGATGGCACCACACTTGTATTTTTCCTTCTATTTGGTGGTCCTCCCTCTTGAGTGCAACTTTTGGGCGCCTTTCTCCTCTGCTGCCACAACAGGCCCTTTCATTAACTCATACAACTGGAAAGTTGTCAGCTTTCCATGTCTCATCAATAGCAGACACCTGTGAGCCAGTGTCCCAGAGTTCTTTGTCCCTGTATATAGCAGTTGACAAGACACTTTTTCCCAACCAAATCAGACACTGTAGAATGTTTTTTCCCATTACATTCCTCTTTTTGTCAGTGATAGTTTTGCATATGTGTGTCTTGCATATCTTTGTGTGTGCAATCTCTGATCTTTCCCTTGTTCTTTCCAATTTCTTTTCTTTCTAAAATTCTATGGGACACTTTAGCCAGCTCAGCTACTCCCTGTCCCTCGGGGGCAGCCACTCTCTGTTTAAAGGAGCCTCTCTCAACATATCAGGTTGTCCTTGGTACCTTCTGCAGCCGGCACGAAGCTTTGTGGGGTTTCCTTATTGTTTTGTGGGGTTTCCTTATTGTTCTGCACCTCGGTGGTGAGTTGTTTATAAAGCTCTGTTGCGCTTTGTTCCTGATAATGCGAATGGAGAATCCTCCTAAGTGTAGGCAGAGATAGAGTACTTTTACCTTCAAGATAGCTCGGCAGTTGCAGACCAGGTACAATGGCTCTGATAACAGCATCCACTATTTCTGTCTCTGAATGGCTTAGGCCATTCTCGATTTGTCGTGCTAAGCTGGAAAATGTGAGCCGATCCTTTTGGCCTGGCTCACCAATCTGTCCTGAGATTTTATAGTCTTTCCGCCATGCAAGGCTGTTTAATTGGGTTGTGGATGGGTTTCCTTTAAACAGTTCACCATCTTTACTTTTCATATGCCTTGTTGTTAATTCTTGCATTTCACTTTCTTTTTGTTGGATTGCCAATCTCAAACTTTCTAATTCTCTCATTAGTTTTGCTTGCTTATCACCTACTTTAACATCTTTCTCTTTGGCGCTTGCCCAAAAGCCAGGAAAGCCTTTGATAAGGTCTAATAAAGTCAACAATTCCGCCATGCCCTCATCTTCGAGTTCAGTTGTTGTTCCATGTGCTGACTGATGTGTGAAACGAGAGAACTTCGGTTTTTGCCAGCAATCTTTGCCCTGTTAACTCCTGATATTTCCAAAAAATCACTTATTTGCGTCAACTGTTTAATAGTAAGATGAAATAACAATTCTTTAATCTCAAATCGCAAGTTCTCAATCTCTGACTCCATTTTGGCCGATGAGCAATGAGTTGGACTATGTTTTTGTGTGTGCTTGTCTCTCTGACGTTGTCTCCCTAGTGTATAAAAACATGTCAGGATGTACCTCAGGCCAGACAGGGCTCCCACCAATTCCGTAGTCAACACACTGCACGGTCCCACCTGGGTCGGTTTTGTAGAATGGATGATGTGTGGTCACGTCCTCAGTTACAGGACACCAGCCTCACTTCGACCATCCCAGCGGTGCCTCCAAATGTAATCTCCCTGGAAAGGGGGACATAGATATTTTAATAAACAGTGGACACAACAGTTAATACGTTTCCCTTGAGCTCTGTATTTTGAGTGATAAAGGGAAACCGTGTGCTGTGTATTAACTCTCTATGCTCGCCCCACCCTCTACTGGAGTCTTTTGGTACTGCACCCTCACAGACTACAAGATCATCAACAAATTAAACATGAAATAATTATATTTCCTCTTAATAGTTATACCCATTACACTTTCATTTTAATGTCCACTGCGAGAAAGTTTGTCATTTGACTGACAACATTGCACAATTTGCTTACCTTTTAATATCTGCTTTACGGTTAATAGTAAATGTTTTTTATGATTTTATTAGTGTGATTATCTGAGTATCGGCTGTTCAAGTCTGACCCTGCGTCCCACTACTACGGCTACAGGAATCTTATAATACTAAATATTAAATACAGATGATTGTACGCATGATGCAATACGCGGAGATATTTTTTTTTTACCGCTGGTTGTGGTGTTGACGTCTCTGCGTCTCTGGGGTCCATTTACTGTTTAAAAAAATTGTAGCTGTCATCTTTTTTAAACTCTGTATCAATATTTAAAAATATATAGTTAGAAACTCACATATTTCTTCTAAGCGGGTACGTGTATTCTGTTGAGCAGTATTCGAACCTAGGATGATAAAACAATTTACTGTTTTCTTCATTTTCGTACAAAGCTCGAATCGGATAAATTAAACCCTATATATTTCAGTAAAAAGTCAGATCCCGTTTAAAATTAGGAATAGCTCATGTTAGCGGAACGAGACGTCCAATAGCTCAGCACAGACCTGTCATTAGCTCATAACCGAGTCTAGTCTGTGGCCATATATCGTAAGGAATTATCACAGCTAATAAAACAGCATGAGTGAAAATGCATTGTTAAGTCTTCGCATAGTTTACAATTATTTTAAACAACAACAAAAATGTAAGATGACTTGACGAAGTATGGTTTAAAACGTTGTCAAACTTTTAGATTGCTGGGTGATGCCAAAACGAACTGAATGAACGCTTACCGTTTTCCATAATTGCTTATCACACGAGTGAAGGTCTTGAATGAGAATTCACGAGTCGCCGAGAAATCGACGAGTCGCTGTTCGGTATTTATGGCAATCGGCGGTGACCCTCATTTTGAGGACCAGTTTAAAGTATTAACAGATTAGTATTTACAGCCACAAACTCAATCAACCCCAAATTAGTAGGAATCAGATTATTTAACCTCCTGTTGTGTTTCCTCTCTAAAAAGTGCAGTAAATTTCATCCATTTGTCACGAGATTTCATGACTTTTTTCACACATGGCATTTAAACAGAAAATAAATTTGAAATATTTGTATAAAAATGTGTGTTTTATGGTGTTTTATATACATCTCGGGTGTTCCTGATTACCAGTCATTGGAAATGAAAGAATAAAACTACAGTTAGTGTATAAAACAGTTCAAGCACATTTCTCTTTACCACACAACAGACAGATGTCTCTGAGCACTTTGTAGGTTACTGGCACATACTCCTGCAAAAGAATGATGGTACGTTGGCCCATAGTAGTGTTTTTTACAGCAGCAATATCCACACCAAGCAGCAAAGGGGGCAAAAAGAGGCGCCAACTGTGTGCAACAAGAAAAAAAAACAAGCTTTGTGTGCCACAGTTGTGGTGTATATTTGCAAAGAACATGCAATGACCTCAGTGCATTGCCCAACATGCTCATGAGAGGACAAAACTGTGGAACATTAGGATAACACTATGACACTGTCTTTTCAGAGCTAAATGAGAAATTGTAAGTGTATAGTTCATATAGTTGTAGTGTATAGTTGTATTATATTTCAGTTTATATAATGTAGTCAATCAGTCGTATGCCTCAGCAATAGATGGAAGCAGCTGTGCCATATTTCTCTTTGAACCTAACACCAGCTGAACTAAATACGTGTGAATCATGGCGCTGTGACACCAAAGATGTCGATAAATGTGTTTCCCATACTAGCAAACATCGTAAATCACAGCATTGACTGCAAGTTTATAAAGCCAGGAGGAGACCCAACATGTTGACAAAGGCATAAAGAATAAATGGCACTGGGCAAAGGTGTGGATAGGATTCTAAATGTATTGGTGCAATTTTATGATGAGAATGTAGGCAGTGTAAAAACACAGCACCTTGCCAGCAAAAAAAAAGTCAATATTGGGCTGGAGTGGAGACAATTAAGTCACCGGGTTCTGATAACCCAACAGAAAGTGTTTCAATAGGAAGAAATAAAGGAAGGGAAAATGGGCACTTTAATGCTTTTGTTAATCCTGTAGCAAACTGTATTTGATTATTTCCTATTAATTTATTATTATGTATTTACACAGTTCAGTTCTTTTTCAAACACTTTCATTTTATGTTGTTGTTATTGAAAATTAAACTGAATAGTAGTATTCTGAAGTAAACTACATATAAGTTTGTATACAGACATTTCAAACATTCTAACATTTCACGTCTAACATCTCACAGTGTAACCAATGGAACTGGCATTCAGCATTGCTATTAAGCTTGAACAAACTCATACACCGTATTCTTGTATATTTGTATTTCTGATGTATATTTATGTTCAAATCAATAACATTAATCCATTTTATCAGTAAAGAAGAATGTTGAAACTGATTTTTAAAGAAACATTTTAAAATGCCCTTTAATACATATCTTAACAGATGCACAATTAGGTACTTAGAAATGAAAGGCAATAGATTATCTTAGACCTGTCAAAAAGTTATTTCAATTAATCTTAGATAATAGCCTTATGGTTGTACATAACATAAATTTTTTTAATTGTGTAAATGCCATAAAAATATATGCTATCAAATATATTTCAATATTATTTATATTTAAAAATACACCCCATACACTATCTTTGAAAAAGTAATTCCAGTAATCATTGAAAGCTATTTGTAAGCTTCTTATGACATTTCATTTTATCATTTCAGAAAGTGGTGATCTTTAAAAACAGTATCATAAATGCCCTAAACAATCAGAGAAAATACTTAATACTTATATATTATTATTATTATAATAATATGCAGAGCATAAATCGAAAGGCACATTTCATTTGTTTTGCAATTTGTGTAAACTATTGCTCCATCATTAATTTGTAAAGTTCGGGAAGGACAGTCTTGTAATCCACCCAGTCATCATGCAGGGGTGGGTATATATAGCCTCTACCTCTGTCCTCAGTTTTGCAGCATTATCATGTCACTCTTGGCTGGAATCTACCTCAGTAAAGAGTGGGGCGAGTACTCTGGGTTTAGGCCAAATTCCAAGCTTGGAGCCCTTCCACTAGACAGCATGCCAAATATGCTATTGTTATATCCAATATGTTAGTGCAAACTCATGACACATTCAAATGAGAGTCTGGCAAATGATAATATTGGCAAATGAAGTCTCAAAACTTCATTGGGTTTTTACTTTCCATAGAATTTTTTGTTTAAAAGGAAGATCAGAAGATTGACGTTGACTTTGGCCTTGTCAAACATTTTCATGACAGCTACTCCCTCATACTGAAGCTGCAACAGGTCCTGAAGATATAGAAAACATTTTGAATCTTGTCTGTCCAAAATACATATGCTGTATAATTAATATAATCCATTAAACTGTGCCATGAACTTTTGTGCAGCTCTAACCTGGAAATGGAGTTGAACCTTCTCCATCTCAACACCCATAAACTTGGCTTTTATCTCAGTCACCCACTTCTTCACAAGGAGAAATGTCAAACATAACATTTTTAACCTGAAACATACAAAACAGACAGAAGTACTAAAACTTGGAGCTTAAGACCAAATGGATACAGTTTTACAAAATGACTGATAATGCTGTTAAAGACTCACTAAAGAGAAAAGTATTGTAAACGTTTTTTAAGAAACAAACTAAATGGTTATCATATAGCAATGAAACATAACCTTCTTTCCAAAAATAAATTACATGGTGGTCTTCGCACCTTGTAAATATCATCTTCTCCTAGACACGGTTCCTGGGGTTATTTTAAATATTCTGCGCTTTATCATTATTAGTGAAATTACAATAAAGTGCAATAAATAAGCAAGATCATACTGATTGGTCTGTAGGCCTTCAATTTCCAAAATGACTCCTTTTTCATGCATTTTGGCAGCTGTGTACTTCAGAGATTGGACCTTGGACTTCTTGCTGCTCTTCTCTTCTTCCTTTTTGTACAGTTTAATGGACCTCCTTGAGTTCCTGTCACAAAATTACCATCATTGCAATATTATATGCTCTGAAAGTAACACCACTTCCCAATGTCCACACCAGCACACCTCATGTGCACCTCAAGTTATTGTATACTTAACATATTGTTACATCATATAATGATTTGTTATAAAATATAATGCACATGCTTGTGCTTATTTAAAAATAAGAAACAGGCAAATTTAACATCCACTCACTTTCTGTTGAGGTTATCCAGGCAGGTTTTAATGTATGTATCATAGTAGTTGATCTGTTCCTGATAGAAAGTCGCCTTGGAGTTCAGTGCATTCAGAGTCTGCTGCAATTTGACTAATTCTGCTTTCCTTCTTTGTCTGTATCGCCTCTGGTATCGAATGTCCTAGAACACAAGTGCTGCATACTTAATTTTTAAATTTGTATGAAAGACAAACCTTAAGCCTAGCTAAAAGTTGCAAGAATTTCTACATCAATCCCAAATAATCATGACCTAAAATCCCATGCTTTAATGTGTCGCAAATGTCTATAGAAATTGTTCCTGCACCCCGTGTAAAGGTTATTAAAGTCTGACCTTAGAAATGTTGCTGATCACTTCCTGGTACTTGTGTTGTGAGATGATCAGACCAGCCTGTTCAATTGTTCTTAAGTTCCTAAGGATCTTCCTCTTTTTTTGCTCTAGAGGCAACTGTTGGTCCTTCAGCATGGCCTGGCTGCTCTTTAACCCCTCTGGAGTCTTAGCATCCTGCACCACTTGTCGTTCCACTAGCTTAGCATGCTCTGCTTCCTACAGTATAATCAAGAAAGGGTTGTAAGCACAGAGAAGAGGCAACTATTCATATATTTGTTGCTCTGTCTAACAGATAACTAATTGGGTTAAGATGTCTAAAAACGTCTCACTCTCACTCATACCCCCATAGAAATAAAAGACAGAAATCTAAATGATCTTAGTACAAGATTATTCAAAACATCTTCCCATTCATCCACCTGTTCAGCAGAAGCTGGAGTTTCTAGGATATCGGTTAGCGTCTCCCCTGGTTGAATTCTCATCACATCTACTATCAATTTCTTGGTTCTGCAAAGTGACATGCAAGCAAAGAAAAGGATTTTTTGTCAGGCTTATCAAATTTCTGAAAGTGTTCTTCTGTGTCCATTGTCCGGCAGGGAATGAGGTAAGTATATTTCACAGGCATTGTAGCTATACTAACTCACAACAGAGATTTAATAAAGACTGAAATATGTTGGTTATGTAATAGAGAAGATTCCCTTTACATCAGTATTGACACTGACATCTTTGCGTCTTATTACCAGTGATCACTGGCTGGATTTGTAAAGTGACATGAACACACACTGTCATCTGCTGGTGCTGGAATCGAACCAGCAACCTACAGATTACAATCCTTAACCAGTAGATGACAACTGCCTTGTGGTGACATAGTGCCGACCTTTTGTTATCACTCATTTCTTAGCCCTTTAAAGGCAGTAGTATTTTATACCAGCAGTTGGTATACAGTTCTACCAAAAAGACAATGCAATTTTATAGTATTATGAAGATAGCCTCACTTACTTCACCATCAATCCCTTTATGTCATTGTTATCACCATCCAGCAGCTCAAACTTGTTGGTGAGGGTGAGGGAGATCTCAGTTTTGGCCAGAAGGCTCTGTAAGTTCTCCTTGTTTGGATCATTTGGATCCACAGCTCCGTCACCTGCGTGACCATATGCCCTTGCATTCAGTGTTCACAGCAAAAAGCATTTTTTCTAGAATGAAAGCAATTGGTTTTGTGTTCTAATTTTACCCAGGAGTGACTCAACATCAGGAACCTCCCTCAAATCCTTCAGGAGTTCATGTAGAAGGTCATTATGATCTGGCACAATAGCTTCCTTATGTTCCAACACCAGCTGCGAGAAAAAGACTGCATTTGAGTATTTATAGTCCAACCACACATAGTTCACATATACTTCATATGTATATTACATTTATCCGTGCTAGTACCATTTTTATGATACATAAATATGATACATAAATTAAGCTGATACTAAATATAAAGTTATCTGGATGTTCTTTTTTTTGCATATGGGCCATTCTTATGAAAGAAAAAAATATTATTGCCAAATTTGTAAAAATCTTTTTGGCTTTTTTATGGCATCATTTTACCGGTAATGCTTCATTCACACACACATCAGTACCAAAATTAACTGTGAGTGACCACCAGATTGTTGTGTGTTTTAAAACACGATGAGGTTTGACTCCATATTCCAGATCAAGTGTTCACACAAATCACTGGAAAATCTTTTTATAATAAAGTATACATGTAAAATAATCAGAACAGCCCAGGAAAAAAGTAATAAATAGCTAACAATAGCAACAGACAAATCTTGCCTTGAAAATAGAAGAGCCTGAATTTACAATTGCTTAGTTTTGTTGTCTTACAGAGTGTGTGTTGATGATCTCCTCAATGGAAATGTAGATGACAGGCTTGCTAAGGGTCACCATGTCAGAATACTCATCCACATTAAACTTCTCCTCTGGAGATGGAACATCACAAGCTGCCTGGAGGAAGCTCCTGAAAACCAAAAACAACAAATAAATATATAAGCAAGTTCAAATGACAAAAAGTACTATTTAAACCAACAGCTTTAATGGATAATGCAAGTGTTAATTAGAACTGTGTAACAAAGTTTGTAACACAGAAGAACAATAATCCTGAGTTGTGAGAGGAAAAGAAAACATGAGGGAGTTTCCAAGTCTGATTCACCAACTGATTCAAGATTAGTTACTGTAGGAACCCCAACACATACTAATGTTTCTGGATTGGTGACGTACCTCCTGACCGCTGATGCTTTGCTTTCACTCAAAAACACTTTATCACCTTTCATCTTTATTTCCATATATCCTCAGCTTGTTCTGATCCATATAACCTCCTTCTACTTGTCAAACATCAGAGATATTAATTTTGGTAGATTTCTAATTGTAATTGGGAGAGTAATATCGTAACAGCTCCAGCATCCTGCAAGATCCTGCTGAAGTTTACAGATTTTATAAATTTTTTTGGCCAATGGGAGTTTCTTGACAAAATAATTCATTTCCATTTATTCATTTGGCAGACGCTTTTATCCAAATTTCCGTGTGTTTACAACAATGATTCTGCTTCCAAATTGTCCGGCACAGATTAAACTTCATGGATAGTGTTCCGTTCACCTAACCTGAACCTTTGGTAGGTCTGGGAGATGTAACTGTTCATGGAAGTGAGGTGGTCGCTCTCATCCTCAAACAGCTTGTTGGCGGCAGCATGTTGCAACATCTTAGCCACTGAGTCTAGGTTCCTCCTCTGCTCTGAGTGCACCTGTCCTCCAGCGGTCATGTCAATGATGTCAAAGCCATCTGGGGCCACAATGGCAGGGTTCATGTAGCGGTAATAGAGCAGAGTCCCTACTATCTGTTGGGAAAACATTTGAACTTATTTGATGTGAAGAAATTCATTGTACTGCTGTTCTGAGATGCTATATGCCATTTAACACTTAAAATTGTTAGTTTTTATTTGCATATTTACAATATCGAAGAAGCAGTGTTTGTTTTAAATGTTATGATTTCAATCATTTTAGTATCATTTACTAGACTTTCGTCATCTACAAAAAGAACTTGGACAATGTTTTATAAGCATTTGGAAACATACTGAAATTTTCAACAGCTGACCTTTAATAACTCATCCTCTGTGGCATCAGGGAATTTCTCATGAAGCGTTTCCTTTAGAACTTTAGCAATATATCTCATGCCATAACTGCATGCAAAACATACAACAGGTGTGAAATGATGCAAAAGTCAAATCAATAGTATAAATAAATAAGAGCTAATTTGGTTGTATTTTAAAATAATGAAAGTTAGCATTACACAAAGAAAACACAAATTCCACCATTAAAACATTAATTTTAGAAAACTACTCTTGGAGTAACTACTCTTGGTAATAGCTTTTACAAAACATCTGTGCTGCCCCCTTGTGGACAATGATACCACTTATCATACTAAAAAAATTAACGACAATGAACACACGGAATCAGCATCAGTTAAAAAGGTTGATGTTGACTTCTGTTCTTACGGGATGGTGTCCAATGATAGAAGCGAGCACTTTGTCTGTGACTGTACGCAACATCTGATTGGAGGATTCCAGTGTGGCCCTCACTTCTACGTGTGACAGAGCCTGCTCTGGTGTGACCTCATACAGCAGCTTACTAACAATGTTGAAGAGTAACAATAAAAAAAAAACAATGTTGAAAATAACACTAGTAATGTAATATGTAGTACTAAACATAAAACAGTGAGAGAAAGGATTTGAGAGTATATTGTAAATGGAGTGAGAAATTGTGTGGAAAATTTGTGAAGGACAGGCAAACAGCAATCCTATGAGCACATGTTGGTTATGCTTGTTTACATGCATACAAGGCCATTCTTTTAATGGGTGGGTGTAACGGTCTAAGTGGGGATCGAACCCAGGTCTCCGGTGTAACTAGCCACAGCCTCTACCGCAAGGGCTATTGCTGTGGTGTATGACCCAGGTGCAGAGGAGGTAAAAATAGTCCACAAGGATTAAATGGCAAAAAATATTAGTCTTTACTGAAGACAAAAAAAGAGAAAACAAAAAGAGAGTAATACTTCCCCTCAGCAGTGGCTGGCAATATACAGCAAAAAAAATAGAAGAGCCGAGCTCCAATAAACAAAAGCAAAAATTAACAGACACAAGGGTCTCAAAAAACAGACTCAAAAACACAGGGCAAACAAAGAGAGTGAGGGTCAGAGAATCTTACGTTCACAGAGACCTAGCAGCACAGAGGAAGGATTCAGGACTGAACAAGGCACAAGAGACAAAGGCAGTCTTAAATAATGCAAGGGGCAGGTGGTGGTGATTCAGCTTAATTGCAATTCAGTTGCCAAATAGGGTACCACAGCTGCGCCTCCTGGTGGCTTGGAGGACACATCAAAGTTCAAAGACATTACAGGTGGGTGTTTGTATAAACCTGGCCTCTCCTGTGGCTGTCTCCAGCTGATTAACCCAAGCTTTGTAGATGT
>JBAJNP010002980.1:0-37192 GCA_036877545.1 Yasuhikotakia modesta | reverse complement strand
ACACACACACACTCACACACACACACACACACACACACACACACACACACACACACACACACACACACACACACACACACACACACACACACACACACACACAGACAGAGCTACAGATAACTGTGGCAACAACAGCAGCTTAACTTCAAATCACCAGTGATTTCATCCATATGGCAGAGCAATGAGGGCCATGAGGGAAGATCTCAGTCTGTGTGTGTGTGTGTGTGTGTGTTTTTGTGTGTGTGCATCTGTGTGTATCCACATCATTTTGAGTGTATTAACACCTGGTGACGTTCTCACATTGGTCTGTTATTACTTTTGACGTAGATGGTTTCTCAACCCTTTCTTCTGAAGACCCTCCAGTAGAAATAAGTTTGAGGAAACACCTGAGGAGATGGATTATGTACACAGCAAGGATATTTAAAATTTCAGTAGGCTTTTCTTTTTCTAACCTCATTTGAAAATATGTTTTTCTTGTTTTGGACAGATTAGCCTCAGTAAGTGATGTTCACTTTATTTTTAGGCAAGTATTTTGTAAGCATTTTTTTAAATGAGGTAGGAAAAACAACTTTAAATGTAAAATATTTCTGGTAATGGAAATTATGACTGTAAATTAGATTTATTATTCTCTAAAATTTATTTACACCAGACCACATTTTAGTGATAAGAGCTGCATGCTTGTAAACCTGAAAATCTTTCAGGATCTCTACACTTTTTATCAGACCTGACTAGAGGTTATGAGCAAGAGACTGTGCAGAGAGACTGTTTATAATATGTGAAAGTTATAGTGTGTTTGGGGTCTAATTTGAGTAACCCCTAAGCTGAGAATAAAGAAGGACTTTTATACAAGGCCTCAACCTCGCTCTCTCCTCAAGCTTTGTGACACACTGAGCTCCCACTGTGTCTCCCTCAGAAAACTGCTAAACCCAGCATCAGAACAAACACAATGTTGCCCTGGTGCGCCGGTGAGATTGGAGTCAGTGGAGTTTGTAGAGTGAAGTTTTATGAGTGGCTGATGTTTGAGGATGTAGACAACAGATAAGAGGGTTTCATTTTCAGTCATAGAATGAACAGATCAAATACAGTCATAGAAAACCTCATTTTCTATGCAAATCAGATTTTCTGTTGTCTTGCAGTAAGATAATATGATGAATGAATATTTGAGTTTTAAAATAAATTGATTTTACATTATTTAAGGCAAAAATTTGTCACGTGATTGATTGCCAGGGCTTCACTTTATAGTTGCTATGATGTGTTTTTTTAGCATAAGTGGCTGCTTTGTGGTTTCTAGGTTGTGCTGACTGGTTGGTGTCTGGAATGTTGCATCGTGGGTAATTTGCAGCCCAAACCACAAAGCAATTGTTTTGCATTTCTAAACTTCCTGATGAAAGTCTCAAATTCATAACATTGAAACTTGTTAGCAAGTCAAAAGCAAATGTCTGGACTACACCTCAATATTTACAGGCCCATATATAACACATACCTCATTATATAAGAAAAAGCTGTACTGTGCCTTTAAGAATGAGCGGTCGTGTCTGAACGAACGTCAGTCTAACTGTTACCTGAGGGCAACATAAATGTATCTCACCAGACAGAATTCTCTGGAGGAAGAGGAGAATGAGGCAGAGACTGCAGCACATTTAACTCTTTAATTAGTCCTAATGCACACGAAGCACCTTATCAGCAGCAGCCTCCGGGGTCTTCAGCTCAGACCCCCTCTAAAATTTCACAATCATATCAGAACTAAAGTTAATACAGCTGAAAACTTTGATCTGGTATCTGAGTGTTTCGTTCAGCCCCGAGGTCTTTCCTTTTTAGGGTTTACTTTCTAGGACACACACACACACACACAATGGAGTGTTACGGGTGCCAAGAGACGTTAAAGATGAAGCGATCTTTGATTAAAAGCATTTTACATTAGGATTATGTTCCTCCCTTTATTTATTTATTTTTTCAGCTTATTCAACAACTATAAGTGGGATGTATTTACCGCATGATGACTGGAATAGGAAGGATACGTAGTCAATATTGTTCATACATTTAACAGTTACATGAATCATTATGTACATATATATACAGTATATGCATTTATGTACAGTATATGGCATTATGAGTTTATCTTATACAAGCAGTACGCAAATAATTGGTTAAAAGTATGTTGTGGGATAATAAATGGTTTAAATGATATTTAGCAAATTTAGCGGTTAGTTCATATTAATTCCATCACAGTTAGTTACTTGCCCACCCCTTTCAAACATGTTTCTGACTTAATTAACATGAAAAGGTTTGCAGTGGTTTGTATGTTTATCTGCACACAACCTGGTGGTCTCGACTGATGCATGATTACCACATTTAAACAAGCCCCCTTCATTGGGATGAACTGTTGCCTTGTGGGAAATGATAAAGCAACTTAATAAGTGGTCAAACCTGAACGCAATCACGTCTCCGAGAGGAAACAAGCCCAAACTCACTGTGACAGAGTTAAATTTCAGCTGTTCCATCGCACCTCACAGAGGAACCAACTGGGCTTTCAAAACAGCCCAGACTGACTCCTAATCATACAGCCTCTAACTCTCACATCCCTGCCTGGCCCGCTGACAGCTCTGTGTGTGACCTGTTAAGTCTTCCCTGTTATTAGCCGGAGTGTGTGTGTGAGCCCCTCGTTTCCCCCACAGGAGACGCTTCAGTTTCTCATCAGGCCCATTTGCTCGGTTGCATTTGAGAGGAAATCACGCTGGTCTTTTTTTTAACCACAGCAGCCGGAAACCTCGTAACCCACACATTAAATAAGATGTTGTTGCCTTTAATTAAACCAGCATGGAGAGATATTAGCCCAGTGAACATTTCACGCTTTCCTTCTCACCAGCATTCGGATAAACGTGGCTAATGCACTGTGAAAATAATCTCCTTTGTCAGTATTTTTGTCTTGTCTTCAGATAAAAATATCAAGACATTAATGAACTTAAGTAGCAAAATTGGGGCTGACTTATATAAGACGTATTTAGCTACTATAGTACTGTATACATATATGTACTAGTGTTTATTGTGTACATACAAATGTTAAATTGTTCTTTTATTTAAAAGACCTTCATGTAATTTTGCTCTTAATTCTAAACCCACCTCAAACCACAAATCCACCTCAGTTCTAAACCGACCCAGAACATGTGCAATGTAGTATATTATTATTTTCTCTTTTGTAAACCAAAATTGTATTGTTGTTGTGGTCCTCTAATACAAACTAGTATTGTTTAAAAGTGGTGCGTTTTAGTGTAACAGCCTGAAAACAAAATGTCTTGCTAAGGTGACAATAAAATAACATTTTTTCCAACCAACACTTAAATCTGACATCCACTGTACCTCCTCCAGAGATTTTTTTCTTTTATTCTGTGGCTGTTATTAGAGTTGTACTTTTACTCATTTGTAGTAATAACAATGAATCATTTTGGCTGTGGGAAAATCGGTTCTGTTCCGATCTGTGCCAATACAGAACCCACTTTCTTTTGATTATTAATTATTTCTTTACGCAGAGACAGAAATGTATTACATATTATATATTATTATAATGCATTGCATGTGCGCTGTTGAATAATTAACCTCCGGTTTGAGCTTTCAGACTGAAACCGTTACTCTCATCTTTTCTGTGGCAGGAAAATTCACGTCTGGGGGCGGGAAGCGCTGCATCCGATCTTTCCAGAGAATTGTGGAAGAAAGACGAGTCAGTCATCCGATTGTTGTGATTCATATCCGTGTGTGTGTGTGTGTGCAAACCTCTGAGGTGAACCCAACAAACCCAAGCCTGAGGACACAGTGTGTGGGTGTATGTATATGTGTGTTACCTGCATGTGAGAGTGTGTGTGTGTGTGTGGACGCAACTGTTTGTCAATTCCAGTCACATCTCCTCCCTGTATCGCGCTGCCTGCCAGCAGTAGATTCTCCTCTTTTCATGCCTGCTGCCTCTCATTGCCTGTGCAGCGGCTGCTCTGCACAGAACCATCATTAACACACAAAGCAGGATTGATAACCTAGACTTCAGTGCCATTGGGCTAGAGGAGAGAGAGCAAGCCATGTTCTCGCCCAAACACTCACTGTAGACCACAGTGGAACAGTAACTACATCTAACAGAGCTGTGTTTACATTTGTGCTTATAGCGATAGTTTAGGTAAAAATGACAGCTTATCCCTTATTTTAGTTTACAACCAGCTAAAAATTGTACATTTGCTATAGTGCAATACATATAGTGCAAGCCATTAAATAACCATTAAACACATCAAAACCTAAAAGACACAAACCTTCTAGACATTATAGAAAGACAGGAAGTCATGTTGTCAAGTCATGTATGATGTTCACTAATTTGTAACAGCACATTTGACACATTTACATACTTGATTCGGATTGGTCAGTCTCATGCTCCAAAGGGCTTATTGTGTCACAAAACTGAACATTATCACTTACAAACAATGTGTTCCACATCCATTGAGCGCAGGCCTGTGACAGACGGTCAGATATCATGATGTCTGCACTTTAAAACGTTTCTCACATAATTACTCACAGAAAAACAGCAGAAACAATAAAAGCATTTTCAGACTTCTCCTGTCATCTTCCTGTGAGCTCACAAAGATCTTCACACAACGTGACACTCGGTTTATTGTATGAATTCTTCTTGCGGTTTGTTTTCGTCTTGATTCCCCGCAGACAGTGATAATCTGTTTTGAACCGACTGTGAAAGAAAGACTGAGACAGAGAAGCCGACAGAAATCATGTCAGATGCAGTTATTAGGCTCCGTTTTCACATTCAGTACAAAAGCAAAAATACGTCTTCATGAAGGGACACATTATTTCCAACCTGTGTCAACGCGAATATGCATTTGCCTTCATCAATTCCAAACGTTAGACCTGAGAGGAGGGATTGTGCGTCATGTTCACTCCGGCTGACTGTGTCTCTGTGTGTGTGGGGGGGAGAATGAAAAATTACCACACACCTGTAGACAGAGTCGCCAAGCATTCTGTATAATACAAGTGGGCCCGCATTTAAAGGGACAGAATCGTGTTTCACATTCAATCCTACAGGGCGCTGTTTGTTCTGTGTTTTAAAGGCTGGGAACGCTAAACATTTTTTTGTATGTGTTTGTTAAACATTACACATTTAAATCAGGTTAGATTTACAGACACTTTAACGTGTTGTGTTAGAGCCATAGCCGTGCTTTTTGTTGTTAAAAGTGATCCACATAGATCAGCCTTTCTGTTAGGAAAGGTTTTAACAGAGCTGTTTAAAGTACTAAACATACTGTGAGAACGATATATCAATGTTAACTGGAGGAACGTTAAGCGGTCTATGTGTTCTTCTCCTGCACACAAACACACAGCGTTTGTCACACAGCTGTAGAAGTGATGCGGAGGGCGAGAGAGGGTGAGAGTTGCTCTTCAGACTAGCCCCACTTGGAACTAATGGAGCTCAATGTCATAGAAGGCTTTCTTAATGGACTCTGTGTTTGTACTCCTTCTGTCCCAACTATATCCACTGTAATGCCCTGCAATCATTACATTTGATCTTAGCTGTTTCAAACGCCACTGAATGTTGCTTTGAAGAGAGATGAGGATTATTGTAAACATCCCTTATAGGGGATATAGATGTAGGATTATGGAAACAAGTGTCATATATGGCTGCTGGTATAGATTTCAATCAGATTTTATTTTTATAGCATGGTACTTGTTAGTACTCGCCATCCATTGTGAAATCTCATTGGTCCAAAATAGTGCAGCTGTCTCCTGATTGGCTGTGATCATTGTTACACATTGTTGACACATTGTTAAACGTTAATTTAGTTTATATGCCCAAAAAATCACCAGGTGTCCTTTGAACAGCTACATATCAGAGTACTTTTGTCTCTCTCACTGACACATAACGGTGTTATGGCGGGCTGTTATCCCAGCGTTGCGGCTGTTGCATCAGGCAGGTAATACAGCTGACCTTGTTTCCCAGCAGCTCACTAATTTATTTTGTCATAACTTTTATCACACTGTCTTCAAATGCTGCTCAGTTTTATATACATTCAGCTTGAGTTAAAATCTCTTGGGTCTTTCTGAACATCAGTCTAGCAGAATCATTTCAATAGTCAGTCAGTGGTGTAGAGAAAGTTTGAACCATTATTTAACTCATTGTGGCTCATTGCTTGAGCAATAAGGCGGGAATTGTGTGAAAAGAGGGAGAAGATTTTATGAACAGGGCTCTCATTAAACACATAAAACAACTGATATGCAAGCCAGTAATCCAATAGCAAAAAGTACAATTGCAATTGGAAGTTTATCTTGCATATACAACTGTTGTTCTGTTATGACTTGTAAAGATGATGTACAGTATTTACATTTATACACGTGTCTTTTATTTTTTGCTGGTAAAGTCAGTATTTTACTGAGTACTTTGCAAATAAACAGAGCACATATAGTTACTGTTACTGTGGATTACACAGGAGGTTTTTTAAAATGGATAAAAGGTTCTAGGGTTCTTTAAGGAACCACAAATTGTTGTTCTGTGATTGATACCCTTAATTTCAAGAGTGCAGTGGGGGGCATTTTAAAGCAGTCTTAAATATTTCTCAATAAGTTCTTATAGCTGCGTCATTTTGTTCTGTTTTTATGTCTCCTAAGGAATTTCAGGGAAAAAATAAACATTTTTCTGGGAGCGGTTTTCCTGACATTGGAAAATATTTAAAGATGCTTAAGGATTTTAGGAAAGGACATTTTTTTAGATAGGCGTCACATGACTTGTGTTGCAGAACTTTGTTCTCTTGCTCTGTCACTCGGTTCCTCAGTTCTGCTTTTGTATTTCCGTCTCTGTAACATGAGTGAGGTCAGCGTGAAATTTGGGATTGAAACTGAAATCTGGGTGATTGATCCCAGTCTAAGTCAGCTTTTAATGATTAGCAGTTTGTTCTAAAGGTAAAGGTTAAACGTTCCACAAGCAGTGATAAAGCGTTCTTTAAGCTAACCAATTATCTGCACTTGGCGCCCCATAAAATATTTAACCAGCTGTTATCGACTTTAGATTAGCGCACAGACAATTTCCTAGGAAAGCCACATTTTCCACAGTTATACTTATTACGCATCTCATATTTATTCTGAATTCTGCAGTAGTATTCCTGTACTTTTTCCTCTCATCTTTTTTTTGCTCTCTTTTATTGGTTTGCTGTATGCCGTTAGTGCTGTAAGTTAGTTCGTTCTGGTTTGCTATCTAAACAGGCACAGAAGACTGTTCAATAAACATAATTAAATTGGGGGAAAGTTTTCCACGCAATGAAATTAAGCTCTTTCCAGCAAAAATAATTTGTTTGAATAGATTTGTTCTAGTCTTGTTGAATGAACTTAAATTCATTTTGTTCTGCCTGCAATGAAAAGCGCTAAGCTGAATTTAAAGTCAGGTTGTCTGCACAACCATCGAAAAGACAAATCACAGATGAAATCTCTTTAAAATCTCAATTGTATCTCAATGAGATTACATGAAGGGCAAATGGGAACATTTGCTTAAATGTCCTGTGTCTCATATATTTTTCCTCATAAAAAGATCCTCACAAATGTCTCCATTAGAGTTGCAGAGAGATCTCAACAGTGTTTAATGAGTTTACATGGACAGCAGCTAAATATTGTATATATATATGATAGATAATGACATCTTTGTTATTATTCACTCATCTTCTTGTTTTACTTTTGGAAAAAAGAAACGTACCTGTACCAAAACATAAAATTAAATAATACAAAATAATATGAAACTAAACAAGTGCCAAATCTGCGTGTGAAGAGCAGGATTTTGACATTTAGTCGATGATAATTGCCACTTACAGGAACATTTTTAGGCATTAATAAAGGAGACATTTTAAGTGATTTGCTACCAGCCTCTAGTCAAATCTTAAGCGTCATATATTGCTAGATAATCTTTTAAAATTACACAGTGAGTTAAAGCTTTTGGAATTATGGGACCATTTGTTGGGCTTTTTCGGTGGCTAAACGTTGGGCTAACTTCCAAACAGAGCTCTGTGCTAATACTGTATCTGTAAGCGACTGGTACAGCTGCCATGTTTTTGCATTAGACTATTAGCACGTCTTTAACACCCCGAACGATCAGTCAGGCCCCCCAGTGGCTTCTTGAGATCTCATTTGCAGGAGACCGGCAGACACACTGTTGCAGATGTCTCTATTATTTAAAAGGTTTGGTGATGCAGACGGGATTAAGACTGACAGAGATCCAGGCAGCTGTTTTGCGGCTGTTTTCGCTGCTTCGGTTAAAACATAATATTTAGGAAATGGTGTGGAAATGTGTGTTGTGAGGACATTTCCTGTGAATCCCTTGGGGTCCTCAGATCCTGTTTATTGGATTGGAATATGTGACAATATGATTGAGTGTTATGCATAACCGATTGTGCCCATTACTCACAGTGTTTCATCTCCAGAGGATAAAGAGAATATTTTGAAATTTTATTCAACTATTGCCATTCAATACTAAAGATTTGTTAAGGGTGTATGTTTGTGTGACATACACTTTTCGCGTGACATTTCTCTTGTGAGCTTTCCTGCTGTTTTCAGGATAAACGTTGACTAGCGGTTCATTCGACAGACTGCTAACTCTACGACCCTTTCAATTTTTATGACCCCATATAATGGGACCCTCTTTATCTCATGCTCAAGTGATGTGTTAAATGACAGCTCCACTAACCCTGTTTAACTGGACTAAGAGACAGAGGCAGTTTACTAATAAAAAGAGTTTTTGGTTCCACCAGTCATAACAAGAGCATATAAAACAAAGTCAGTTACAACTGAGATACACTGATGGTCAGTCAATAAGACTGACTGAGACTGAGCCAATCAAAGCACAGAAATAAAATGTCCAAGTGCATTTAGTTACATTGATAATCTCATTTATGATATTGTTGTGTTTGTTGATATCAACAGCCCATCCTTTAACAGTCAAATGAAATAAATCATATGTAAATAAATGAATGCAGATGAAGTCTTTACATCTGGGGGTAAATGTGTTTCACACATTAAGGTTAATAAGTTTGATCAAGATATATATAAAGAGTTTCTTTGAGATAAGTAAGGTTTATACAAACATGCCAAATCATTTTAGTAGCCAACTGTAAAAAACGAAAAACATAATATAAAAATTAAATATTCAAACCATTTCATTAAAATGTATTATAACTGTACAAAGTATAGAGTACATGTAATTATTATTGGGGTTTTTTAGCAGTTTAAACAAACTATTTAATCAGATCTGCATGAAATGTCACGGCCTTCCATCATTTTGTATAGTTAGGCAATTAAACAGCACTTAACAGAGAATGCTGATAAAAAAAGATTAGAGTTTAATTTGGCATCAAGTGATTTCTTGCCTGGTTGAATGTAGCAGAAACAAAATAAACAATAGAAGATAACACTAATTAAAGCTGGTTGGCTTCCAACAATCTGCTGTTAGCAGTTAGCATGCAGAGGTAACCGTGTTTGAATGAGGAACCAGGAACGTCTATTACATCAGAGGAACCAGCCAAGGTCATGTCACCCAAGAGTTCCCTGGTTTCCTCATCCGTTATTCCTGTCTAAAACATGGAGTTTGCAGAATTCCCATGAGTGAGGGGGGAGCTCTGAGGAACGTTAGATGGAGATGTGAGGGAGGAGCTCTGAGGAACGTTAGATGGAGATGTGAGGGAGGAGCTCTGAGGAACGTTGGATGGAGATGTAAGGGAGGAGCTCTGAGGAACGTTAGATGGAGATGTGAGAGGAGGAGCTCTGAGGAACGTTAGATGGAGATGTGAGGTTTATTTCTGGATTGTGTCTCTGCAGATTTGGAATGATTTGAGTTTGTTTATTCTTCTCATTTAATGAACAGAGTGCATGTAAACTCAAGTTGCACACACACAACTTCTGTTGTTTTTATACCAGGCTAATGATGTTTTCTATCCCCTAACCATAACTCCAACCCTCACATAACCCTCACACAATGGTGTGGTGGGTTCAAGCAGCCGGGTGATAAAGAGTTTTATTTTCATAAGCTCTGTTATGATATTTGTTGGCTGTTGTTAGCAAGCAGCAGCTTTGCGCTAATCCCTGTTACTTCCTGCTGACTGTAAGCCAGAGAACTGTGTCAGATACAAACACCCACCTTTACAGTTACTCAACTATTTATTTATTATTTTATTTATTATTAATGAATCTATCAACTGCACTAGCTACTCATAAACTACTTAAAAGAGGCTTTTTGTTTTTGTTACATCATATGTAAAATTACACGACAAAAGCCACAATACTAACAGTTCTGGACCTGCAGCAACAAAATGAAATGCAATCAGACTGCGTATCTGTGTGTAAAGCCCTGCAGCGCACTGAAAACTCTTTTGTCGTCAAATCCAGTCTTAGTTTTTGACTTTCAAGCTGCTACATAAATCTATTCTTATTTCACTCGATGTTTTCAGAACTGGGTCATGTCGAAGCGTCTTGTTTTTGGTTCCCCCTTTGAATTGTTGCATTCAAGTCTAGAAGAAGCTTGACATCTCATTTCCTCAACATGTTCATTTGGGCTCTTGCGCACGTCTACCCGAGGGGCGTTTCATTTAACGTTGTTTTGGGTTCAAAATTCAGTTTGCTTGTTTGGCACCATCTGTCTCACGTTTCAGCAGGAAACATCAACCGTGACCCGCGTGAGCTGGAGGAGGTTTAGATGTCAAAGGCACTTAAGCATCTTTGCTCCTACGGCTAATGAAACGGCCCAGGAACGCACACATGGCTGGCTTTACTTATCTGGAATACATTGAGCCAACACAGATCAATAGGAGATCCAATGAGGAGTGCTCAGGGCACGGCAAACGCTCGGAACATCACGCTCTGAAACGGAACACGTCCACCGGGCACGGAACAATTAAGGCAAAACGGAAAGCAATAGAGGGCGAGCATGAGGCAGGGGAAAACAAAATAGCGGAGGAGGAGGGGTGAAAGGGGGGGTTAAGTGGTCTTATCAGTTACTACCCATGATGCCTCAGTGATGGGCGGCTGGCGATGAGACAGCTGGGACGTGTTTCTGATATCTAAAAGGGCAACCAGACAGATGATTGGCAGGCTGAAGCGGAAGATAGAAGCATGTATGTTAAGTGGAATGTCACTCCAGTCGGGAATAATGAGCCCGGAATGAAACACTTTAATGGGACTCCTCAGATTAGACAGCAGGAGAATCTGTACCCTCCTTAAACAACAACCAAAAATGATCCTCATGCATTATTGAAAGCCAGGATAGCTTTTCTTTCTCTCAGCCTCATCTGCTGGAAAAATGAGCACTTGTGCCACGCTGATAAGTGTATTGTGTTGTGTACTACCCACTTGGAGCGTTCCAAGCTTCCCAAACATTTTAGCAGATTTGTAGCACTCACAAATTATTCAATTTGGGAACGTTGCAGAGGAATATGAACAGTTGCCTGGAGTCAGACGCATAATTAAGCACAACGTAGAACCTCATTTAAAACCAATTTATCTCGTGATATATTTACGCCCTTTCTTTTTTAATATTTATTTGTGTAATATTTTTGATACGCGTAGGTGGGTTAAGTACAAATCAAATCAATTTCCTGTATGAAAACTATTTAAAGTAGATTTAAATACATTTTGTAGAATTTATTATGTGGTTCATTTGCATGTTGTTTCAGAGTATAAAGCATGCGTGCTGCTGGCTGGTACCTGTGCTGAGGTGCGGACCGGTGGCAGCTGCTCTCATTGGGCTGTAAGATGCCATGTGTTCTGACAGCACCATCTGTGCCACAAATGCCAGATGCCAACCTGTCCCACGTCACGCTAGGGCCAGTACACCCCTGTACAATCAACACAAGTAATGAATCTCATGGCCAGTCACCCTGTCACTCACTCACACACACACACACTCACTCACTCACACACACACACTCACACACACACTCACACACACACACAGAAGTATTTAAGTTAGGGAAGCAACAGGGAACATTTATAATGTGTAACGCAGAGGGATAATGTTTTCTAACCAAAAGTATTAATGTGCATGACTTAATAGCATGGCATAATAGTAAGATATTTTCATATTTAATACCAATAGTGAATCTATACCATGGCAAACAACAAAAACAATTGAAAAAGTAACTGATTAAACACATTGAATGTAAATTTCAAACATCTTTAACAGACAGGTGTTGCTTTTTTGGGGGTGTGTGTTTGGTTGACAAGTCATGAGGACGACGCAAGTGTTTATATTTGCATACAGTGCAACACAACTTTGGGGCGGTGAGTAGCAATGGCAAAACACAGATCACATCAGTAGCACAAAGTACCATTTCAGCTGATCTCAGAACAGTCAGATAGGGGCATGTAGATTCCCACGACTGAAACCAGATTTTATACTTTTTATTGTACCAATTTAACAAAATGTCCCTACGTATAATACACTGCAGTTTCTGATCATTTGCTGTAATTTGTATGAAGCTTGTTGTTGTCAGTATTGTGTCGCTTGTATTTGTGTCAGCACAAAACATGTGGACGGTGATGACACAATACCACGTTAATCCTTGCTGCATGTTGAGCTTATATTAGATTTTTTTACCCCAATTCACAAAAGCAGCTTTACGGAAGAAAAATGTCTTTTTTGTCATGTTGATTTGTCTGTAAACGAACTGAGACAATGAATTTTTGGTTGTTGCCAGTTGAGAACCACTAATTTAAATCAGTCTGATTTATAGTCTAAATATGGTGCCAAAATGGATTTATCCACTTACTTGATATTTTTAAATTCATATTTGTTCACTGATTAATTTCATGATATTTTCAAAAGAAAATCCTAGCCTGACTAGAAAACAAACTGAATGAAGAGATTAGTCAGAAGATTCCTCATTCATTCAGCTTGTTCAAAATAAGATGTTCAAGATGTTCACCGGTTCATTCAGTTGGCTTGTTGAGACTCACAACACCAGTCTGTTCAGTGAAGGGTGAACTTGTTCAAATGTCCAACCAATAGTCAGCTTCCTGTCAGCCCACACTCCAATACCAGTTGGTCTTCAAAGGCAAAAAACTTACCAAAGCCATTACATGCTACCAAACAAAGAGACTGAATGAAACATGAGTCAGTGCATGAGGTGAACACAAGAATTCATTTACCTCAAAGATTTGCGTAGAAGCACAAATTTGTCAGCTTTCTGAGGGAAGGATGTCACAGAGAACAAAATGAGGTTAAAATGAGGACAGACACATGACACATATGATTTATTTGTCCTTAATATACTGTATTTTATGTTTCTTTTTTCATTCTGTCTCCTAATCTCTCAGTAATAGCCTCAATGTTGCTGGTTGTCATTAGAAAGACGTCCATATAAAACAAAACAAGAACACACACACACACACACACACACACACACTAGACTTGATGGGGGTCATGAGGGACCTTTGTGACAGGCAGCAGAGGATTGTGGGTACAAGCATTTGTTCAGTAAGTGGGAAAGTGTTTTTGATTGTCAGGTCTGATTTACATGATGTGACTGCTTCTGTGTCAGGCGTGATGTTAAATGAAAGCACACATTTTATTTCTGCCTGTTATATTTATATAACCTGTTATACATATTCAAATATTCTGAATATAAATTGTGACATAATTGTCATTTTAATCTCACACATTGATCTTATAGGAAATAACATTTATTTCAGGTTTCCTTTGTGTTTTGTCATCTTTATCTGAATTTACTAACAGTAAATGTGTTGTTTTAGGTTATATATTTATATTTGTATAGCAAACAGGGACTAAAGCTTCTAATATATTCAGTGCACACATTCAGGGACTCACTACAGACAACAGGGGTAAGAGAGTGAAACTTGATGTGTCCTGTCACTTACCCAGACGCGTGAGTCAATGCGGTTTTCAGCATTTTATGCTGAAGAATAGCTGTAACGCCCTGTCAGCTGTAAAGAGGCTAGTAATGACACATATTTATCTACCTGTAAAGTGTGTAAATGTGGATAACATTGCATTGAAACTCTTAGAATGACATTAAAAAGAAGCCTTTGTGGTTGGAGCGGCGCTTAGTGCTACATGTTTTGCGTGCACATTGAGCCCTGGTTTTCATGTTGATAGTGCAGGTTTAAACCCAAAGCCATTTCTCCACGCTCCCCACTAGTAACCAATCACATGTCTTTACTTTTTTAATCTGCTGACAAAAAACACATTCATATCTGTAGCAGAAACAGTTGTGGACAATCACACATCAAAGATAAGAACTTTGAGTTGGGAGTTTGTTGAAATGCATAACCCAAGCATAATACACAGTGATTTTAATGCTTGTCTTAGCAAAAAGTAATCGCTCCCTGTTTGTCAGTTTGGCAGAGCCTGACTTTTGACCTCCACTGGCCTGTAAAGACAGGCTGAGATGCAGATTTAGAAGTACACACCAGGCCTGGCACCGTCTGCCTGTTAGTGGTGGGTGATTTATGGGGATTAAACAGGGCTGTTGGCAGTGTGCTACTTATGGGCATCCAATTTACTGCCTGTTTCCACCTCCTCCTCTTCCTCTCCTCAGTATTCCGTAGCTCTGCGGGTGCCGGAGTCCCCGACATGGCAGATGAGCCTTTAGACGTGGCGGGATACATGATTCTTTCAGAAGCTTTTTGGAGCACCAATTAGCCTGGGAAAACATGAAGGAATGTAGTAGTGGCAGTTGTCCTAATAAAACTGAGAGGACAGCAGAAAAGTTGCCATGTTGATTTCTGTGAGCTACAAAGCTGAAGTGGTTTCAGAACATGAAGAAAGTCTGTTGCAATTATATTACAGTTTTAACAGATGTATGTAAAGACAGGGCCGAAAGCAATGCCAACAGGACCACACAGATGCTATTTTTAAAGGTGTGTGAAATATACTAATTATATGTTTTTTTTTATTATATGCCCAGAGTATTGCTCAGAGGTGGGTCTTTGTTGCTCAAGAGAATTGATGGTGTTGTTAATGGTGTTGTCAGTTACTGTCATGTATCTGTTTTGTTATGTGTTGTTCTAGTGTCATTTATTGTCTTTTATTTTGAAGACATGTTCTGTAGTCCATGTCTTTGTAGTCTTTAGTGTTACCCTATACTAATTATGTCCAGCTACAACTTGTTTTACATGATTAGTGTGTATATATAGCCCTGTGTGTGTGTGTGTGTGTGTGTGTATATATATAAGTGTGTGTGGGTATATATGTATATATATGTGTGTGTATGTGCTGATTTCTTGAGTGATACCAACAGAAAATTTACTTCAGTGTCTGGAGGGGTCTCCAGCTCACCCACTTTACTCACATGCTCTAAATATGTGGCATGTCCCACAGGAGATTCTAACCTAGATACCAGAAACGTCTCCAGGGGTCTCGGGAGAGGGGTGTGCCAACCCTCGCCTTATGCTGTCTGGTGGAGAGGAGCTAGAGCAAAACATTTACAAGTTGAGTCTTCATGGATGTTGTTGCCTAAAACCAATACTGTGAGTCAGGCTTGCTTGTGCTGCTGGCAGGAAAGATGTAGCAATTAAAGCATCGTTTTGCATCTTTAAATCGAGGAGTTTAAGATGGTTGTCTTTACACCCAGTTAGTTCCCTCTGGTAGCTGTAACTACAACATCTGGTCCCTAAAAATCTTAATTTTCCCTTGTCCTTTCCAAGCAGATTATAGATCACAAATGTTTAATAATCATAAAACTGTATTTAAGCTTTTTAGTGTGTGTTTTTGCATTTGTTTTCTTTTAATGCTTAGATCACTATAGTTAATCACTATAGTGGGTAACTAAGGACACGTCGCAGGTCATACTCAAACGTGAATTACCCACATGAGCACCCCAGCCCAACATCATGTGTTTGTTGCTGAGTCACAACTTTTCCATTTGGGATATTTTCCTTCTATATTTATTGTGGTTTTATTTCTTTAATACACAAAAATGAAAAGATTTCTTTCTGAAAGCGACAGTGTAGCATTCCCAGATTTGGGATTCAGCTGTGTGAATGAATCAAGGATTATGTGATTCCAGATGTACAGACTGAAGGTGAAGAAAGAAGCTAATCAAAATAGAACGAATAAAAAGCTAGAATTGGAAAAATGCTTAGCAGAGAGTCCTCTCTTCCAGAGATAATGGCAGTAATTGGACTGACTCGCAGCGTATCGCTGTGTGTTTCTCTCAGATAAAGGTCATGTGATTTTCCGCTGCTCTGCGACACGCTCCCTCCATTCGGAATTAAACGTTCCTTACACAATGTGCGGCGCGTGGCCAGGCTGTGGCTGAACCTCAGGGCTGGAGCTCAAAATGAAATGGCTGTTTCAATCCCTCGCAGAGGCTTAGAGTGGCCGCTGTCTCGACCTGCCGAGCAGAGCCCGAGACTTTAGAGGATTTCTGCAGACTAGCCTGTCAAAGCTAGTGCTCTCATAAATGATGTGTTTGGGTTTTAACGTTGCAAAATATTTTTGTTTTTGCGGGGGAGACTAATTCTCTTGACTTACCGGTATTAAGGCTTTACATCCCAGATACAAGCTTAGAATTTACTGTGTGAATCGCTTCCAAAACACTCCAAATCAGAGTCCAAAAAAGTAAAAATTCTGTCAGTATTTATTGATATAACACATTGTTTCTAGCCTGTATGCTAGATGTTTGTAACTTGTGTTTAAAAAAATAGGTATTTAAACAAATAATATTTAAACAAAATATATGTTATAATAAATGTTTTTATTTAGTAATTGACAGAGAACCTGTTGCAGATTATAGCTTGTGAAAGGTCACGTATTATAGTTCCTAGACTCGTAATGTCTTAGAAACCTCAACTGTAGGTGTATTGATTTGTAAGTGATGTCATGTTGCCTGTGTCGGCCTGTCGGAGCAGTTAGCGTCTGTCCCTGTGGTCTCATCGCTGTCTGATTGCTGTTGCGGGTTGAGCGGGTTTTGATGTGCTGATGGGTTTGACACCTGCAGTTCCACTGAGGCCAATTAACACATGAAAGGTGCTTTCCACCTCCTGACTGGCACAGCTAGAGGAATGTCTGGTGGAGGCGGTGATAGGAGCTCAGCGGAGGTGCACAGGAAAGAGGTGTAATGGCTTGCTCATGCGGTGACAAGGTAAGAGAGAGAGAGAGAGAGAGAGACTTACCTCCGACCTACAGTGGGATGAGAAATTGTGGTCACTAAGAGACAATAAATCAAGATCTTCTTCATGCAATGATGTCACCACCAAATATCATAACGATTTTTTTCATTTTCTGTACGTTCTCTTCTACAGAGCTTTCAGAAGACACTTGGCCTTCAAAAATTACAAATTAGTTGTTGCCGGATGTTTTGTGGTAGTTTGTGAGGTTTATTAATGTATATTTGTCTGCTAAATGCAACATTTTAATGTTTATATTCATGCACATCAGGAGATGAAAGGAGAAAATCATTTTTAAACTGTTGTGTGCTGGACTTGTGTTGCAGACACAAGCGGCTCAGTCTTGTAGCATGTAAGCTAACCACGAAGCCACATTTCTGACAACAATGAAACATTTGACTGTCTGTGTAACCCAATCAGAAGCAGCCATTTTAACCAACAGCGTGTGTTTAAAAATGTCAAACGTTGTGTGGGAGTTTCTGGAAGTACTTTTAAACCAAGACTTGAGAGATTTTGGCTGAAGTCAGTGAGAGGAACGGAACTGATTTGAGCATGAAGCTCAAGCTAAAATAAAGTATTCAAAACACCCTCCTCTTTATCTTCCTCTCTTGCAGCCCTTGATGGGAGTGAAAGAGATGCCGTGTCGAGGCTAGGGGCAGCAGTGCACTGTTCCAGAGTCAGTGGAAAGCCCCTCTAGATGAGCCAGTCACAGCCACCCAGCTGCACAGTAAAGGAATAAGGATTTAATATGTCAACAGAGGCCGAACTCCAGCCTGCTGCCAGACCCAGCATCAGAAAGGATTCCAAGAAGAGAGGTAAGAGACTGTCGTACTCACACACACTCTCTACACCTCCAGTACAGACAGACTGGATTGAAAGATACATTGAAACCAGGCCCGTGTGTTGACAGTTACTTTCAAAACCTGAAGTTTTGAATATATAATGTATTTGTTTTATTGTCTTTGTTATATGTGTTGTATTTAATGCAATTCTGTGAATATTCAGACACAAAAAAGTGCTTCTCAGTCATTTTTTTATGTAGAAAGTGCATTATAAATGTAATGCAACTTTTTTCTTTATCAAAAATTATGTATCAGTTGTTGTTTGGGAAAATTCAGTGTTTGTGGTGTGTGTATGTGTGGTTGCATGCCATATGCTTGTTTGCTCAAAATAAGCATTAACCATATTTTTCCTGCCACTGCCCTAATGTTTGCTATGGTTCACAATCCTAAATGGCTAGTGGGACAGATGTTTTGTGACTGGACCAGTGCAAAGGGCCTGCTGGTCATTGTGTAGCACTGCATAGGGTTCCTCTGGTTACAATGAGTCTTGTAGTGCTACTCTCTTGCGATATGCCACCTGTTCCACAGAGGCCTTACTGCTGTTTTGTGCCAGTCTACACGCCCATGAGACCGTAGCGGCACAGCTGAGGGGTGGAGACTCGCCACATGCCCCACGCTGCGAGAACCAAGTCTCTGTCAGACTTCTGTGTGTTGAGAACTTACACAATTCCAATGCAAATATTGTGATTGTTAAAAAATACGCACAATGTTTTCACTATAGCTAGTTTTGGGGTTTTGCTTGGAATCTGTTTTCCAGTTGATTCAATTAGATTATTTAAGTGCTGACTAGTTGTAAATCACTAGATATTTTGATTAGTTGACTACTTTTGTTTGACTGGTTGGTTATGAAAACATGAGTAGCAAAGGTCTAGTTTACAATTTATATGTCTTGTGAATTGTACTGAAGTATGTCTGATTACTCACTAACTTTACCACTTTAAATCGTCTTTAATCCTTCAGAACCTTTCGTTTATTGTCAGTCCAGATGTATGAAACAATAGTCAAGCGCTACATTGTTAACCTTTATTTTTGACCCATAGCAAACGAAAACAGAGTTAATTATGCCCCTGAGTCTGATGAACACACAAATGCACTTTTCTGTCAGTTGCTTTGCTTTGAATATTCTCTCATCCAGTAAACAGTCGCAAATAATCCACCCGTCTTTTCACCATCTCAATAACTGACCCGCATTTTTGCTCCCTAAGGAATCAATTTAATTACACCTGCTGCGTTTCACCCCCGGCAACCATTAGAGCAGGACCAACCACATATCGCTGTTTTTATGACCACAAAACACCGCTGATGTGTTGCTAATGACAACGACCTTCTGTCTCTACGGGGACCAGTTTAATATGACCTACAGCATGCAGTTAATGACAGACTTCTCCTTATTCAAATATATTTGTCACCATTAGGAATGACTACCTTACCCAGAATGCAATAGCGTAGTTAGATTTGAATCATCATATTTACAGGCATGGATACCATATCATGTTTGGATGGGTCATCAATCCAAATCTCAAAACTACATTTCCCATCATTCTCTGATATTACATTGATAAATCATCAGTAACACATCTGAGCCCATTCTTTGCCCTTCATTTTGCTTTGTTGATGATATTAAAGCTTCCTGTGTTAACAGGAGGTTTAGAAGAAAGAGATATGAAATTGCCAGTGCTTCCATCATCCAGTGAAACACATCATGTGATCTTTGATCTCATAGCCGCAAGAAGAACTTGAAAGAAATAAAATGATCTTTACGTCAGTGATTCTCAGTTGGTGGGTCATTCCCCAAACATTGGTTGCCAAATTGGAGAGAAAATATACTCTTAATAATTTTGAAGAGTATATTTTATATAGTGTATTCTGTAGTATATTTATATATATATTTGGGCATTTATAATAGCTAAATAAATCAGGTAATTTACTTTCAGAAACATAAAAAACAATCATTTATTTTGATGTCAAAGTCAAAGATCATGTGACTAAATAACATTTTTTACTTCAGATTATTTGTCACAGAAGGTAAACAAATTAGCAAAAACTAGCAACAAACCTACATGAGGTTAAAGGAAACACCATTTATATTTTACATGGGTTTGGTTTTTGCCGACCACAATGTGCTGTAAGTCACTGGCTGCAGACAGAATCAAATCAGTGAAATGTAATTTTGTGTTTAATGGGGCTGTGTTGGGTCAAGTGTAAATTTGGGACCTGAGGCGATGTCAGTTGAGGACTGCTGCTGTCTGCAATAAAGACACCATCACAGTCACCACAACACTGAAGTTATATTGGTACACACACACACACACACTGAGGTTTTAAACATGCCACTAAATTAATTGAGGAATAATGAACCAGGGTTTTAAGTGCAACTGAGTCCCGGGGGAGAGTAAAAGAGAGAGAGAATACACACACACACAAATGCACCTACACTGTCCCTCACAAACACATTCTATACAAACATCTCTACTCGCTTTTATTCTGTCTTGCTCTCTCTTCCCCCTCTCTCTCTCTCTCTCTCTCTCTCACACACACACACACACAGAGGCAAATACACAAATGTCCCTCTATCAATTAAATGTCTCTCTATCAATTTCTCTCTCTCTCTCTCTCTCTCTCTCTCACACACACACACACACACACACGTGTGACTGCTCTTGGGGTAAGGTGTAATGAATATGAATGTCATTAGGGCACATTAATAAATAAAGCATTTGCAGTCTAGAAGAGATCCCACCAGCTGCATACCCCCCCCCCCCCAACACAGACCCCCCCATCACTGCCACTCCCTGATTTTTGTTGTAATTAATACCTCAGATAGGTGTGAATGAAGCACTTTATTTAACCTCACATATTGACAAAAGTGTTAAATGCTTGTGTATGGAAGTGTAGCAATCATTATAAGTGTGTTTCCTTCCGCTTGTGTAAATGCACATTTTATACAATTGTATTAAGCTCTGTGTAGCCAAAGTGAAAAACTGGTGGCTTTAATGACACGAGGGCAATAGCTTTCTTTTGTTGTGTAATGACATATTTTAAGTAGAAACATGCTATTTATTTTAGTAGTTAATTGTTTTTTGTAATATATTTTGAATATATGTTAAACTGTAGTGTATAAATAAACCAAGCAGACACCAAACTGACAAATCAATTTGAGTGAATTTTATGTGACCTAATTAATATTCATGAGCCAAACAGGAAGGTGTATAATGTGTGTCTTCCACAGTTTAGTTCGTTTCTGTGTTCTGTGTGTATACAGAAGTCATGAATAGATATTACAATTCAGGGAAAGCGAAATTTGTATGAACATTATTGCTCACATTGTGGTCACAATTCTTTCATGAATCTATTTGAGAACATAAAAGGACAATCCAGTTGAACAGTTTGGCCCCGCCTTATTTTGAGCAGGGGGCAGTATGTGTTCTGTACAGTGAGTCAGGTGGTAAATTTATATTACATGTTCTGTCAAACAAAAGTTTAAGTGATAGACTGGCATGTAATCACAGGGATATGTAGTGTGTGTGTGTGTGTGTGTGTGTGTGTGTGTGTGTGTGTGTGTGTGTGTGTGCGCGTTTAATTGATTCATACTGAATTGTGCTCTATTTTCCCGGACTGGTCTTTTGTTGAAGATGTGGTCACTGTCAAGAGATGACATGAGGGGTTTATTAAACTCTGAGAGTGATCATTAAACTGTCTACATCTCTCATCTACACAAACATTTTCCATTCTCTCTTTTCTTTCCTGTTTTTCCTTGGATTTCTGCCTTTAGGTGAGCAATGGCAGAGAAACAGAATTATTTTTACAAACATATTGTATGGACAAAGAATAAAATAGAGGGGATTCCGGAAAATACTGGAAAAAATGTCAATCATGTCTTTGTTGTAATGTAAGAAACGCAATAGCCCAACTTCTTAACAATATTAATAACTTAGTTTTTGTTACAATGGGTTAGAGGTCCCTAAATCTATAATCCTAACTGAACATGCTAATGTGATAATATTGCTAATAATATTGATAATGTGTGTTTCAGGATAGTCCAAACTGTTCACATTCTCCTCATGGCCATAATAAGTCAGTTAACAGGTTATGGTTAGTTAATATAAAGAGATACTAGTTGAGAAGAGACATGAAGGGTCTCAGGGGGGAAACATATGGTGTGACGTGATTAAGATGCTAAAGAGAGATTTGGGGCTTTTGACACAGTGACAGATGAAACTCTAGACCCAAATAAAGATCTGGTATTAGTCATTCATGCAGATACTGTGATATACTTCAGAGACAGATGTTGCTCTGCCTGCGGGCACAGCTGAAGACACAGACACACTGACGCAAGACTAATGCAATATTATGTCACACAATCTGTGACCCAGGTGACTATTACAGTCCTTTAAGCTCACAAACTATGAAGTTTTTAGTGTTCAGAACCAGAGCAATTGTGTATTGAGGTATTAATGTGGTATTGGTTATTAGGCGTAATGCTATTAACTGGGATAGTTCACGATACTTGACTAGTCATTCAAGAATTGACTAGTTAGTAAGGTTGACAAATTGTGATTCTTTTTCTTATTTGAATCCATTTTATCTTGTTTTTTTGTTTTTAGCATTTATATTCAGATAGACCGTGATGCTGTAATTAGCCTGTTGACAGCCTGCTGTGTTTCAGCTGTTAGATGTCTGCATGCTAAAACACTCTTGGGAAAATTGCATCTTGAAATTCACCCCCGGTAAAGCAGCACTCATTCAGCTACAAACATTCAGACGCTGTGTGCTGTCGAGTCACGTCCTGAGCTGTTTTTATAACCTCAGCTCTGTGGTGTCGTGTTAAGTTATGGTCCAGATTTGTGCAGCACAGAGTCCCCAGAGAAATGCATTTGACTGGTGTTTGGTGAACCACAACAAGCCTAATTACACAAGATACCACAGACTCTTTCTAGAGCTTTAGTTTTCTAGAGCTGTGGTTTTCTAGAGTTGATCCGGATGTGTGACACTGTGCTAAGGTCAGTTTTACCCTCATCTGTCTCTTTCATTGAAATGCCATTTCTCTTGTGCAGTCAACGTTCTGATTGCTCTCAGAGAAACAGAGGGAACTGTTTAATTGTTCTAACATTTCATATCTTATGTCATAACCTTGACGATTGTTGTGATTGTCTGCAACAACTTGTCTCAGATCAGAGCACAGCAGAAATTCTATATCGTCTAACTTATAATGACTTCTAATGACTTGCTTGCTAAGTTTCATTTTCTTACTCTTTCCTCTAACCTTTGTAAAACTTTTTGTGCATTAATTTGTAACCATTCAGCCTTTTGAGACCTTCAGTACTATAATTGTATAACGGATGAGACAGAAAGCGCCTCATATTTTTCTATTTTTCTGAGGCACAGGAATCAGACAGCGCAGTTTCTCATGGGAAACCTCACGCCTCATTCGGTTCCACCCCCAGGTCTCTCTCACTGTGTCTGGATCTCTCCTTCACTGCTATAATTAAGTGAATATTTATGTGTGATTTTTCTGTCTGACGATCAGGGATAATCACAGCGTATTACGACACAGCCTGCTGAGACGGGTAAGCAAATAATATGCAAAAAGCCTGTGCGTATGTGTCTTTTAATCTGTGAGCAATTGTTGCATTACAGTCCATTAGAGTTTAGATAACTAATTTGGATGTGTGTATATAGATTTATAATGAATCATTCAATGCATATTTTAAAACTTTGGTAAATTTTAAATTACTGTTAAAGTAGTTAATCACTTGACAAACCCAGTTTTCTTTTTATATTGACGTATTTCAGAAAAATGGAGTTAATTGAGGGGCAAATCCACCCCCTTAAATAAAAGCAATATACCCTAATTACACCATAAACCATGATTTGCTATTTGCTTGTGGGTGGTATCAAGGGGAGGGAAGTTCCTTTTCTAAGTGGCATCTGATTGGATAAACATGTGTAGTGCAGGATGAGTCATCAAACTTTTTGGTTCATCTTCCTCACATAAAACACATTAAATTTACCTTTGAATTGTATTTGCTAATGTCTTGTAGTGCAACTTAGCTCACCTTAAAAAATCACCAGTGCATGTAACGTTAACCAGTGCACTATAACTTATAATGGACAAAGACTGAAGCAAGGTTTTGTTCAGTCTGCTTCTGTTAAAACAGCTTTTCTCAGACATGACTCTGTGGCTCATGTTCAGATTGGTAGCTCTATTCATCTGAAGGAAAGTCATGAAAGATGTGTCTCAGAGCCGCCGGTACATCACTGTGACAGTCTGTCTTAGATGAACTGGACTGCTAAAGCTCCGGCAGACATGTTTTATGTCTTTGTACTTCATCAGTGAAAATCTAAAGCTTCGGATTAAAGAGAAACGTCTGAATTCTTGACCCTCATGACACGTTCTCTCAGTAAAGCCCTGTGGATGAGTTTTACTGATAAGATCTTCATTGATTGACCAGTGTGTTGTGTTGTTGTGTTGTAAGACACTGTGTGAATGCTGTGGTCATTTGGAGAACAGCGGTTTTGTGATGGAAACTACATGGATTGCATTATGTGTGTGTTGCAGTACAAATTAGGCTGAAGATATCTGGGAACAGTCTATTATTACCAAAATCTTGGCTGCTCACCATGTCACACACAAACAGACACACACAAGATAAACCCTTGAACCGTCTACAGCCCTCTGAGTGAGTTACCATTGGGTGTTATCAGAAAATCAGAGTCACTCACTGTAGCATGTGAAATGCTATAGAGAGAGAGAAAGAGAGAGAGAAGGAGTTAGATAACGATAGCGAGAGACTGTGTTCCAAAACGTGTTGTGCTGCGTACCCAGGTAACATTTTTTTAGACATCCGTGTTCCTGAGAGTGTTCCTGAGGCAAAGGTTGTTCCGTTTGGTGCCACTAGCGGTGCAGAAATTGAAAACATGTTTTTTTATAAATTCTTTCTGTGATTTCACCTAAAGTCACCTAAGCTAGGTGTCTACCAGAAATATAAATACAAATGTCCCTGTGAAGTATTATTAAGCATATCCTGTTTGATTTGGGCTACACACAAACCTGTAGCCCCACCAGCTGTTTCTAATACTAATCCAACAGATGACTGTGACTAAGCTAAAAACTGACTGGTGGCTGATTCCAAGTTACAAAAACATTTTCAGAACATTGGCTAATTAATATAACTTTGAATATATCCTATAAGTTGTTAGCAAAATGTTTAAAACATTATAAAATTAAAACATTTGAATACTGTCCTTATTAACTGTACTGTTATACATCTTAAATATGGACATATGGAACTTTAAAGATCTGGACCTATAACTTTAAAAATAATGCTTTAAATGTTTTTGTTACTAAAGGAAGAAACATTTGGGAAATGTTCTTACAGTCTAAAATTGTTAGCTGGGTTGGTAGTCATTGTATGTGATCTTTCTTTATCTTTAGCACCTGATTGGATGAAAATCTGTGTAGTGCAGCAAGAGTCATCAGTATTTTTTTTTCCAGTTTCCTGAAAGAAAAAGTCTGCAGATTTTAAATGTCTATATCTATTAGTTAACTTTGGCAGCTCAGCTACATTTATGGCTGTAATAGGCGGCTTTAAAGCTAATGTCTTTCCCTCTGTCTTGTTTCTGTCACATAAAACATAAGCTTCAGAGGTCATGTTAGTCATAATGTGAAAGTCTTAAAAAACGGATCAATTAATGACATTGTGGCTCTTTTGACAGTCGTTCGTTTGACAGGAACGAAAGGTGTTTTAGGATCAGTGTTCAGCCACACTGAGTTTCCTGTCACTCGCTTTGATAACCATTGTTCAGCTTTTCCATCAAGCATCAGTCAGTGTGTCTGACTGCTGTCATTTCCAACACATTCAGCTCCCTGTCAAAGAAAACAAAACGAGTGCAGTTCATAATAAAACCATTCTTTGCTTTCCATGTTGTGTTATTTCATTAGCCCCATTCTCTGTGTTTTAATAAACTGTGTTTTAATAAACTAGACTGTCATTTACAGATCCGTCTGTCTGATATATTCAGATTAATTTAGTGTGAGTGAGTGAGTGTGTGTGTGTAGGTGTGTGTGTGTGTGTGTGTAGGTGTGTGTGTGTGACCCTGGTGGTGTTTGATGCAGCTGTGTGCGCTTGTAATGCATTTATTTGGTGGCAGCCTAATCAGATAGCAGTAATTGTGTTTACCCTACTAAGGGAACATGTGCGCAGTAATTGGTGCCTTGATTAGATCCGTTGTGGTTGTGAGACTGCTATGCAATCTCCTATTGAAACACACCACACTCAAATGGGACGAACAGGTTTTGTGTTTATAAACTTCTGATGATGAAGTAATAAGGAGGAAGCATGATAGATGTTATTATTCCCGATTACAGGAAGAACAAACAATAAAAGGAGAGACGCAGCAGTTAAGTGAATTTTTAACATGGTGCCTGATTGTGTTATTGTGATCTGAGTTTCAGAGACATATTTCAGTGCTGATTGTTTTGTGATTTTGTCACAATGTAGTTTAATCATGTAAATGTTACTCATTTCACACGTGAGTGTGGTTTTAATATTAGTGTTAAGCCTGGCATATACTGTGCAAATGTAAGTCTTTGTTAAATGTCAGCCCTCACTGTAGAAGTAAGAGTCACAATACTTGGAAATCAGTTCAAATTGAGCAAAAATGTGTGTATTGCAAAGCTTTCAGGCCTTAAAATATTTCAGGCTTTAAAGAAGTAAGTAAATGTTTAAATTATGTCTGACTTATTGTACTAAATAGAACAAACAGATTTATTTTTATGCCAACTGATTAAACAACAGCAATACAGAGTGACATATAGCTACAGTGTTCAAGAAAACCAACATACAAATAACTCAAAGTTTAAAGGAAGTATTTTAGCTTTAGAAAGTTACATGAATCACCTCTTAAGACACAGCAGGAAAAAAATGCTTCTTTATAATTGATGCTGTGTATAATTACAATCTTGTCAAACTGTGTGTGCTATACTAGTGCATAGCCAAACATCTGCGCTAATGCTAGTGGTATGATGTGCTTCAGTGTTGCCATATGCCATTGAAAATCATTTACATGTGTCACATCCGTGATGGAGATGAATTGTGGAAGTGAGGCATCTCACTGTTACGGTCTAGGCTCAGCGTCACTCTATTTGTGAAACTAATTACCTTGCAATTATATTGATTCTGAGATGTGATGAGAAATAAGCCTCATCACTTTCCTGTCTCCTCAGTCTTATTATCTGCCTCCGAGTCTCTCTCTCAGTTTGCCTTTCTGTTTGTCTTCTGGGTGCAGAGGGACAGTTTATGTAGAAGGGTAAAGTGAAAAAATATGATGTGTGTGTGTGTGAAGCAGGCAGCAGCAGTCAGCTATGAGGGTAATTAAATGTGAAGGTGGAAAAGAGAGGAGTGAATTCCAGATTCATTTATCTTCTGCCAGTCAGGGAGACACAGAGAGTTTGGGAGAATGGCGGACAGTTAGCTGAGCAGCACTGCACTGGAATTTGAGTTATGGGGGAGTTTGCTGACTGGACTTAAGAGTGTGTGTGTGTGTGTGTGTACAAGTATGTGTAGATACTTGTCAAAAGTTACTCGTTTTGACATACTAACTCCTATTGGTTGTGTGCTCTAAACTGTTGCATTATGGGAAATTGTCACTTCAAGGAAACCCAGCACACTTACACCACTGTGTTCGACCTGCTGACTCACGTAAGAATGTTTATGAGTGGAGCTCAACGTGAACTGCCCACAGAAGACACCACACTAGCCTCTATGTCAGATCACTGGTGTGACTCAGTGGCGGCCTGTACTGAGAGTGACAATAAGGACAACAGAAGACTAAAGGAGAGCAAATACAAGATAAATGTTCTGACACACACACACATACACACACTTTGAGGGTTCTGCTCTGCTGACTCATAAGTAGTGGCCATTCTTCATTCCATCTGGTGTTGTTTGTCCTTCTCAAGTCAGCAAAGGTGATCTTTCAATTTCTTTCAATGTCTTTGTTGTTCCTGAAACAACATTTCTATTAACCTACAAGGCTTTAGGTGAAAAAAAAAATTAAAATTTGACTTTTTTGTTTGTTCATTATGAATTCACAAAATGGACAGAATTAACAATGAACAATCTGTTTTGTTCTGGCCATTATTCCCCAGTAGTCTTTTTTTTTCTCCAATTTCATATTATCACTGCATATTGGAAGTTACACAAATAAATTCTAATTGGTTTTGTTGTGGTATATTAGAAACATGCTTCTGGTTAGTGCCGTTGTATCAGTTAAGCAATCTAACCTTCTGCTCAACCGCCCTGTCAATAAACCTTCAGTCATCCTTCAGTCTGGTTTCATTGCTATTTCTAATCAGGCAGCCCCAGGGGCACCTATGCTTGTCTTCCTTTCATGGACCTGAAGCTGTGGCAGTGTCTTGTTAAGCACCTCCTATTGATTGACTACATTTTCCATAAAGCAATCTGCCGCTGTCTGTCTGTTCTGACTGTTATCAGAATGCTGGTATCAGAGATTATCTGCTCATGTTGTATAGAGAAATTAGATGTTAATTGTGGAGTCATGAGGTAATTGGCTTGTTGTTTGTGTAGGACAGTGTAGTTTAATAATAATAACTTTAAATTGAAGTTATAATTTATGATTGCCAAGATACTATGTTTAACCTTTTGGCTTCCAAGATGTTTTTTGTTGTAATCTGTGTGTCCATTGTGAATAAACATGCAGACAGATAGGTCAGAGGTCGTGTCAGATCCTGTCAATACAGGACCTGACATGATGGTAAGGTGTTAACGGATCACCCTCGATGGAATAAAATCTTAATCCTGAACCGTTAAAGCACAGGAGCGCAGCTTTTAAAGTTATGTGCATTCATGTACCAGGCGTGACAAATAATACCAGACACCTTGGATCAATCATGTGTTGTAATTGATCACAAAGTTCCACATTTGAATGTTCAGAAACACAATGAGAATTAGCTACTTATATCAGTTCTGTCCAGAAACCAAACTAATAATGTTTAGTCATACTAAACTACTAGTTACTGGAAAATCTGAACTACTCTGAAGGCAGCTGAGAGCCACACAAACATAAAGTCATGTTGGTAACTTCATTTTGTTTAGTAAGTTACTCAACCCAAGTACAAAAACAACATACTGTTGTTACTAACCTTGTCTGTACCACAGTACACAAGGGTTACATTAGCAGTAACTATAAGCTGGTCTGATCTTTTTACCTGTCTTTATGTTCTAACCCTTTTTGTCCATTGGACATGAGTGTGTTCATTAACATTGTGCCCTTAGACCTCAGTCTGTCCCTTCACTGCCACATCAGAATCACTAAACAGCCCTGCCTGTCCTACTGTGAGGGACTCCAGCTGTCATCATTGTTATGCTAACGTTATGCTTGCCACTGACCAGCATGGATAAGGTCATTCCTGCTGTAATTGGAGTCGTTGCGTGTTGTCAAGGGAGTTTTACTTCCTGCAGACCTCTGGAAAATAGTTTTCCTTCAGGAAATGCTGATGTCAGATTTTTTCCCTGCTGCATTAATAACCTGAAACCAAACTTACCTGACATGCCCTCAGCTACGGTTAACACCTAAGTTGAGTGTACGGAAGGGTCTTGACCTCTACCTTGACCTTCTAAGGCAGTCAGGGAATGAGCGCATCCTTATTGCATTTGTAACATCCCTCAATGTTGTTTGTAATTGCATATGAACACTTTGCCAAGTCAGGCAATCACAGAAACAGTTGGTCTCTCCTGTTTCATGCTTTAAATACCTCTACGCCCAACTTCAACCCTCCACAGCAACACATTTCAGACCGTTGTATCGATTTGGCCCATCAGGTAACATTTAAGTCTCTGAGTTGCCAATAAAAGCCAGGGGCTTATAGTTTTGCAGGCTGAATGCACAGTGAATCTCTGTTTAGGCCCAGGACAAAAGGCCATTGACTTGTATCAACCCATGTACAGTGGGAAAGGTCAGAGACTGGGTGCTAGCCATACCTGGAACACCAGAATAACCTGCCATTGATTTACTGCAGGCTGTACAGTACTTGCTGTACAGTAGCTTATACCTCACTAAATGAGTCCCATGTCCCATGTAATATCATATTGTGTTGAGTGGTGTAGAATGTGATGTCATGTGATTACTTATTGTGATTTCTTAATGTGATTAAATATATCCTGATCTCTCCTCTGCTTCGTATTGCCTGTTTCTTTAAAAAAAATACTGTTTCCACTTGCTGTGTTTTAACAAAAGTAAATCATTATACAGCTTATACAGCTACAGAGTATGTGAGAATGAGAGATGATGCCTGTGTCTATCTCATGAATATATAAATATAAGAAGATTCTGCAGTGGTGACACATGCGTCTCATTGACAATTTTATATTACTACTGTTTATTGTCCCCAAAAGAAGCTCTGCTTGTTATTTAAAGTTTGCTGATGTTAGGAAGCTGAATTTAAGAGCTGAGTTTGTGGCTGTTTGCTAGCTGCATGAATTGTGTGGAAAAGTTTTCTGTACACGCTGAGTCACAAATGCCCACCGGCGGGATGCAGCTTGTGTGTCTGACAAAATGCATTTCAAAGTGAGGAGCAAGAACAATATATGCAAATATAGAGCCTTAAAGTTGATCAAACACACACACACACTGCCACAAAGACTTACAATCAATCAGAACTCTTTGCATATACACAAAGGCTGTACAAATACAAACTTTAAAACATATAACTAGGCAGAAATCTTTATAAATTCCTGTGTCTTATATAACATTCCTCTCTCATACCGACCTTGGCACCTGGAAAGTACATCTTAGCCTCTTCCCTGCAATTTTGACAAGTCTCAGGTTGGACCTGCACCACACTGATAGTCAGGAGGTCACCGTGGCAACAGGACAGCATCAGCACCTGTTTACCAGTTAGCCTATGAACTTCATTCACAGGCTCATTGTTCTCATGCTAAACTAAAGTTTCTCCTAACATTTAAAATAGAAGTTTCCTTCATTGATTCTCATGTTGTCTGCCCAACAACATCCACTTGCAGAAACATGTTTGCACTGAGACGACAAAACATGCTAATATCTCAACAACTCACTGCAGATGTTCCTCAACTAACAACATGCCCCTGTGTTCTCCAAACCAGAATCAGCCTTAATAATATGGAACAGAAACTGTGTGTGTGTATATGTAAGCAGTGAACTAATGATGTGGAGCCATGTTGTGTTTTTACCTTTCTTACCTAGAGGAAATAAAAACAGACATAACTGCATTTTTGATGCGAATATGTGAACCGTACTGGCAAACTGAGTCAAAATGAGCATTTTTTTCCAGGGCTTTTTCAAACTGTATATTAAAACAAACTTACCTGAAGTTCAACCAAAAGAAACAAGGAAAAGACAATCTTAGTTAGATAGTTCCCATTATGTTGCTTTTCAGTGCTCTTGTCTTCCAGTAGTAGTTAAGAGTTCAGTGTTGTTTTCAGTCACATTGTTTTAATGATGGTTCTAGGCCATAGGCCTTAATCATCATTGGGTTAAAAGTGTTTTTATGTGTGTATCTTTAAGGGTTATATACCAGTATAAAGGGCTATGTCTGAAATATGTTTTTGATCTGCATCCATTTGCCCAGATTTGATTAGCAGGGATGGTGTAAAATTATTAAATTTTGATAAAAATACTCTTTAAGTTACATTAATGAGATGCTAGCTATGCTAAACCTTACAAATCAAATGTGACAAAAAATGAAATTGCAGCACTCTCTGTTCCCTTTAAACTATGTGAGCATAAAAAATGCACAACAGCATTTTTGTTAACCTGATAAATCGCTCTTTTTCTCAGATGTGGCGAACAATTGAATGAAGGGGCCGGTTGTGTTGAGGCACATCTAATCTTGCTATGTGTGCTGCGTCTCCCTCAGGCCTTGTTGGCCGTTATTAAAATGTGATTTCTCCATCAAGACGGGACTCAGACGTGCTTACAGTCTAAAGTTCATTCCAGCCCCGGTCAAAAAGCTTTTCTGAAGCAACAGACTTCTTCTCAGCGCACACTCGCAATCATCTTGTCTCCAAATGTGCATTAGAAACCGGAATTGAAGGGGGCAAATATTCTAGATTTATTGCTTTATTGTGACGCTGTTATTGCCACTCGGCTCTCACTGTGTTTATCTGATGTTATTGTTTGGCTGTGATAAAGTAGCTTTTTATTTTCCTGTGGTTCAGTGTTTCATACAGTAAATGATGAGTACTGGGAGAGCGCAAGCACCGGTGGGATGGTGTTTAGCACAGAGTTATAGGCCCTGAAACTCAACTATGGAGCCATTTTGTTTAGAGAAATTGATACATGGTGTTGGGCGTACAGAGTTTACAGACACTAGTTGCCACCATTTGAAGCAGTTTGCTTTTGCTGAGTCAATCAGACACTTTTGTTGTGTCTTCCTGTTTAAATGTGCTCTTTCCCAAAATTAGCTGTAAAGTGGACCAGACATTTAAAACTCAAACTGTAAGAGTAGTTTAATAAAATATTTTCCTTAAAAAATCTGTTTCTATTCAGATTTTCATGTGAAGTCACACAGCTGAGGAGATTATGGTAGCTATGGTAACATACAGAGAGGATTCTGTAAGACGAATGGTCGGATCAGGTAGACTGAGATACTGAGATATATGGGATGACATGTTATTGAAGGACTGCTTCAATTGAAAGTGACAGCAGGGAGGCAGGTAAAGGGGATTTGGAGGGGAGAACAGAAGAACAGGAGCCTGTGGGAGCACAAGGGGTCACGGCTGCTAGAGGCGATGCCTCAGGGTCGCCAAATCTGTTGATGTATTGCACGTTACTTACCTGCCATGGTCATCTCTGCACACAGACAAATGCAGACATGTGTGTGTTAGCATGTCAAAGTCACACAATTTAACCGTTTTGAACTGATGTAAGTTACATAGTCACATGATTCAGTTACAGCACATTAAATTTAGCAAATTAGTTTTACACACACACTTACAATGGAAACAAATGATGTAACAGCCTGATCAAATAATAAATGAATAAAAGATGAGCACCATAGATGTTACTTTACAATGCAAGTGCATTACAATGCAGTTTGGTCTGTTGTATGCTACATATTTTGGTAAAATATGCCTTTTACAGATAATGCACATATGTATGACTTTAAGGGGATACTTTTGATGTATAAAGATTGCAAATCTCTGCCTGTCTTTCATTCTGTCTTTATTTTATGTGTTTTTCTCAGTTGTTTTCTTGCGGTTTCGTGTTCCTAGTATGTTTCTGGTTAATTTGAGTTAATGATCTTGTTAATTAGTTTCTTTAGTTACTGATTAGTTCTCACCTGTGTCTCATTCTGTTCTCTGTGGATTTAACCTCCCTGTACCTCAATTCGTTCTGTTGTTAGTTTTCGTCTTTAGCCTGGTTTAACTTGATGGTGGCTTTGGGTCTAAATTGCTGCATTTTTCCCTTTTGAAAGTTGAGGTAATTCTCTTTGTGTGCATCTTGAAGTGTATGTACACCAGTGTTACAATATCTGTAACAATTGTCCTCAATTGGGTTAAAAAAAGTCTCTGGGGAACTGGCACATTTTGTCCACCCTACAGAGTCTGATAAGATGCACTTGCATGAACACAGCTAGATATCTTGCACGCTTTGTTTTCTTGCCCATCAATCCATTACTAGCTGCTCTTTTTCTGTCTGTTAAAAAGACAAACTTCAAAAAGCAAATGAAAATGAACTGTTTGTTTAGGGCTCAATGGGTGAAGCTATTCTGAGTTTTATGTGCAGTTTATGTGTCAGTTCTGTTAGCATGCGCGTTAGTAGCGCGCTGTATGCGGTGAGTGACCTACATGCGTGTGTGTGTTTGTGTGGACGTCCCTCAGCATCCAAAGCTTCTCATGTTGTCTCCCAACCGCATCTCACTTGAGGGGATTTAAGATCTATCAGACTCCAATTCGACAGGGGGATTAAACTGCGTGATTCTTTGAAGTCTAACAAACTCAACAATTTTAAGCAACTTCAAACAACAACACGACTCTTGAGTCTCAGAAGGAACCATAATTAATTTCTATTTTCCTGTAGAAGAATAAATCAGAGGTTCACAGCACCAAACATTGGTTCCTGCTAGTGCCTGCTAGCATTTAGCATAATCAAAATAGATTCAACGAAGTTGAGTAATTTCAAACTCTGTACCTATATTGAGTTTTATTTGTATGTGTTTCTAAATCAAAAACAACACGGAAAAGAAACAAAACAGGAAGAGACATATATGCAAAGTTATCATGGAATCATAATTGTGGAAAAGGGTGAAACTCCATTTTGCATAGTGGTATAAGAATTACCGTTTAGTAACTTGGGTTGGTTAGGTTTAGTTTAGTGGGTCAGTCCTCTTTAATCTAAACATTGTTAACTTGTGGTCAGTGCTAGCTGTGTAAGTCATACAAATTGTTACAATTTACCTGAATGAACAGAGTATAGCGTAAAAAGTGACCATACAGCATTATGTAATACTACATTTTTAGCAAGAATACATTTATTTTAATTTTAGGAAAACTGGTTGGTGATAACTTAGAATTTCTGGGCTACAGGGAAGATATAAGTTATATTAATGTTTCTGTATGTTATTTTGTACATACAGTATATTAGTCTTGTGTGGGATCATAAAACATCCTGCGGCCATACCTTCTTTTTTGAAATTCCATTTTGGGAATTCCAATGCAACCATTGCATTGGACCAATAATGTCAAGAATTGGATAAGATTTGAATCCTACAGTTAATTGATTGAGATTGTATCTTACCAGTATTGACCAGCGGGGGGCAGTTAACTGCTCAAGCACACTCAAACGTCAACAGCTCAGTGTAAGTCGCTGCCAGAATTCTCTCATGTTGAAGAGCCATGGGAGAGGATGAGATCCAGTCTTCTCCCCAGGAAACAGCACTCTATCCTCAGCCTGAATAAGAACTGTGGAGCCCTGCAGGGCAGAGAGCTGGAGCTCATTTCAAGACATCTCTGCTTGGACAGTGTAGTTGGCAGCCTTCAGGCACATATACAGACACCCACACAATCACCGGTCAGTCCTTTATCATCGAGCCTCAGTCTCTGAGGTAGGCAGTAATAATTGGCAGATTTACAGGTGCTGCGGTCTGAACTGGGGAAATAAATGAGTGTTTATCCTTCTCAGTCTTGCCACCGAGGGACAGCTAGAGTTCTCTCCACAAACTCTGAGGTGAGTCAGAGCTCAGGTTAAATAATAGCTGGTGTGCAGGTGCTTAATCTAAATTAATCCACATTGAGATGTGTTAGGATTCTCAAATGATTCTGAATTCATCCATAAACACTCAGAATCTGTTTTTTATTTGCTTTTTAAGACTGTTTGGTTCCATATGGATCTGAATGGAACTGACACAGCACAAGGTTATTCACTAATAACACTTTAACCACATTGTCAGTGACAAGTTGTTTAAGAAAGATGAGTGAATTCTTTCCATCGTGCGGGTGACCTTCAAAAAAACTGTTAATTGACTGTCAAATCAGCTTTGATGGGTCGCCATCATCTGCTGCTTAATGTGTACATTCAGGACAGTATACAGTCATAGGGTTGTACGTTCTGTCCATAAAAATCACTGTCCAAAAATCACTGTGGATGACAAAACACCTGAAGTAAGAATTGTATTGTCTTACTGTACGTAACACATTTCAGAATCAAGGCCTATTTACACAAAAACAAATGTAACAATTACAATTAAAAGCATTTTAAGTTTAAGAGAGTAATGGAGACCACACTACAAGTAGGACAACATACAAAGCAACAATAATGTTGGAATTACCAATCAAAATGCATTTGAACTTAAAGGGCTTGTGCATTTACTGCTGTACACCAACTTAAAAACAAAACAATGCCATTTTCATGGACACTAATATAGTTATTGTTGTAGTTAGAATTATAGCTTTTGTTTCTGGGGTGACGGCTTGTAATTTCTATAAATGGGAAAAATACATAAGCCAACACAGAAGAGGTGTATGTCAGGGTAGAGAAATTGACTGATTGATTTAATCTGAACACAATCACTGTTTTCCCTGTGTTGGTGTCTTTGGGTTGGTTACCAATTAATTTTAATTGATTTGATGATTTTGTCGTGTGTTAAGGTCTTTTTCTGTCTTTTTTTAAACTATTATCCTTTAAATTGTGTTTTTTATACATGCTATATAAACAAATATGACTGAATGTTATTCTTTTTTGTTGCTGCCACAGGTACTGTTTCATTTTAATCATTGCCCTTATATTCAGTGCTGTTTATTTAATTCTGTATTATATTTAATATTTTCTGTTTTTGTACAGTAACTTTAGTTAACATTTGCTGTTTTTGAACGTATTGTGTTAATATTGTGGTTTCTTCCTGATTCTAACTCTTTTTCTGTCCTTGTGTATATGTGACCCCAAAAGTGTGTGTGTGTGTATTTGCCCACTGATCAAATCAAATCCTCAGACCTAATTGGGTCTGTTTGTCTTTGCTTTACTGAGCATGAGCCAGTTAATTGGTCTATATCCTTTGAGGCTTATCGATTGGTCAGTCCCGTTATACAGTTATGGGCTTTGCGATGAAGGCGTGGGCGGGACCGCTTGATCTTTCTTAGCCGTGATTGGTCGGTAGATGTCTACTTTGATGTGAAAGCTTAAAGAAATATTCAGCTTTCATCCTTCCTATCACCTCTCGCCAGACCTGGACACAGAACCGCTACTTAGAAACCAACATCTTTCCCTCACGCCCGGGGCCTGACATGGCAGCAATTAAAGCCACACACAAGCAGCTGACCTAACCTCCTATAGCAGAAGGCATCAGGAGGTTGGAGAGGGTTTCCAAAGCCGAGGGCTGGTTTTAAAGCTGCTGGCTCTAAACAGCTCCACACACTCACAATTCAACAACTAGCCTGAGCTGACTGGATTAAAGAAATGTGAGAAATATGAGGACAGTGTGGAGTTCAGTGTATTAGGATATGGCTGTGTATTTTTGTCAGCTGTAGGTCCAGATTTTGGGGGAAGTAAAGCCATTTCAGGCGTTGGACGAAGGAAATGTAAAATTCATTAAGTGACTCTCTCGCTCTCTTTTTCTTTCTCCAGGGCAGGACCGCAGTGAGGCAGCTCTGATAAAGCGTTTTAAGGGGGATGGCGTTCGTTACAAGGCCAAACTCATCGGGATAGATGAGGTCACTGCT
>JBAJNP010002979.1:25334-43089 GCA_036877545.1 Yasuhikotakia modesta | reverse complement strand
AATAAAATATTAATGAATGTAATGTTTACATATTTGCCATTGCATTTAACTGCCAAAAAAACATAAGTTCAGTATCCAGCTACTGCATTTAAATGTCCACTTCCTCTCTTACCAGATGACCAATCCGGCTATCCAGAACGACTTCAGCTACTACAGAAGGACCCTGAGTCGCATGCGCATCAACAATCAAGCAGTGAGTGTCTCGCACTTTATGCTCTGTATGTAAATCTGTCTCATTATCACAAGGGTTGTGTTTTAGTAATTCCCCGTTCCTCAGTGTCGCGGGTTAATGAGAGCTCCTCTGTTCTCTAATGGTCTGGATCATTAGTTGACAGCAATGCAAGTCCTGACTCAGACAAACGTGAAATATCACTCTCAGCTGAGCTCTGCGTCTCCGTCACATTTTTCCTGCATCTATTTTGCACGCCTCCCTCCCGTTTGCATTCTTTTATCTTTTAGCTGATGCAGATGAGAGGATGTGGAGATATTGGAGCGTGTTGATGACTTCAGTCTCATTAGCGGGCTGCTGTATCATCAGGGAGGCTTCGGTAGGGTTTGACACGGAGGATCGTTGACCTTGCCTCAGCAATTAAAAACACTCTCTGTGAGGAATAATTATGACGACCCTCTTTCATCTCATGAAACGTTCTGTGCTTTGGAAGAACACGTATTAGGAATTCTGGACATGTCTGCGGATTAAAGCAGGATTTACATTCGGTTCTTAGCATGCAGTAATGAATGAAAACGTTTTGAGACAGTTAAAATGCTTCTTCAGCACATCCCAACGCCCAATTTCTTCTTCAATTTTCCTGATTAACTGCCTGAGTAAAGCTGACCAAGGAAAAGTTCCTCATAACCTCCAAAAAGCCTCGGTGACTTAAGTGACCCCTTGGTTTAAATCTTCAAAGGTTATAGATCTTCTAAAAAAGCCTGTGTTCTCTTATTTCTGAAGGCAGAGGAGCATAATGAGGTCGACAATGAGCTGGCCAATCGCATGTCTCTCTTTTACGCCAATGCCACGCCCATGCTGAAAACGTTAAGCGATGCCACCACTAAATTTGTATCTAAGGTAGGTGATTTAAATTTCAAGCCAAAACAAAATGCACCACAGATATGCAAGAAATTTGAAGCCTCATCATTTAAAATATTCTACATGTCCCCACTTGTGTGTTCCTGTACTAAATATCCTAATTTTATTACGCTTTTAAAACAGCAATTTAAACACATTAAAACAGCAGTACTGTCAGTTCCCTTCAAACATTGTAACAACACTTAATTTGCTCTCTGTTTCTGATCAGCATGCAGAACTACCTGTAGAGAACACAACAGATTGTCTGAGTACAATGGCGAGTGTGTGTAAAGTCATGTTAGAGACACCGTAAGTTGATGCATCTATGTTTAATCATCGTTCCTCTGTTTGCCTCTTGTAGCAGGATGTAACTGTAATTGCATCTGTGTGTGTATATGTGTGCGTGTGTGTCTGTGTGTGTGTATTTGTGTGTGTGTGTGTCTGTGTGTATCTGTGTGTGTGTACCTGTGTGTGTATTGATCAGGGAGTACCGCAGTCGTTTTGCTAGTGAGGACACGGTTTTATTCTGTCTGCGTGTGATGGTGGGTGTGATCATCCTCTACGACTTTGTCCATCCTGCTGGTGCCTTCGTGAAATCCTCCAAAATTGACGTACGCCATGGTTTGCATTGTGACCATCACATTAAATACTAAATGTTTGTTAAATAAGTAACATGATTTTTTATTATATGCTATAGATGAAAGGATGCATTAAAGTGCTGCGATATCAGCCACCCAACAGCGTGGAGGGGCTTCTCAATGCACTCAGGTCAGCGACAGCAACCTTACATTTGTCCAACATACATTCAACCATTTCAAAGATTTCCAACATATGACAATTATACGGCGCTTCAGTGTGACACACAAACAAATGAGTCTAATTTGGTTATTCTCTTCTGACTCTCACAGGTACACAACAAAACATTTGAATGATGAGACTACCTCCAAGCAAATTAAAAACATGTTACAAGCTTGACAGTGTCTATCAAAAGTATTACAACTTCAATACATCTGATGACACACTTCCACCATCTTTGTAATATAAGAACAGCCATGTATCGTGTGGCAGCTACCGTTAACAATCTGTTGAGTTGTTCTGTTAGAATTTGAGTTTTGTGGCCTTTAGGTTCCAATAAAGGTTCTGTGTTGTGCTTCTGCACAGCAAAGATGAGTTTAATTAATCTTTCCATGTTCTCTATGGTTGACTCAGAAGCCAGACAGGAACACGCGTTTTTAAAAGTATTTTGACAGGTTGCTTTTTAATGAAAACTTTTACTGTGACATTTATTAACAACTGAACTGAATAAAGTTATTTTAACCAAATGACTGGACTGAACAGCTTTAATGTTACAAGACCGGCCCATTAAAATCACTTTTCCCTAAACACTTAATGCCATTTACTCTGACATAATTCTAAACCCACATCCTTTTCACTGACAGAATATCAGGATTAATCATCTCCAGTGACTGAGTCTGCTTTCACAAGTCATACAATATAATAAGTCCAGTCATCAGGCTGTAATCCTGTTCGCTGGCTCTTCAAATCCCCAAAGAATACTCAAAATTGAGAACAACTGGAGCAATAAGTAAACAGTTTTAAATGGCGACTAAGCCCTCCTGTCTGGACGCTAGATTTTAGGTTCTTGTGAGTTAGCATCCGTTCAACATTTCCCTTAAAACAAAGTTTCGAAAATGTAGGATGTTCATTGGCCAATGATGGTCAGCTGGTTAATCAGAATGAGGTCAGAATGGAACATAATTCCCACATCATCCTACCCAGGAAGTGGGAGTTTGTTTTACAAAAAGTATGAGTAATACATTCCTTCTCCAACACACTGAAGTATTTCATCTCGGTTCCTCTGGGAATGAGTTCCATGTGTGAGGGAACCTCCCAGTTTGTATTACTATTGTATCTGCTCTGTATCTGTGACCTCTGCAGTGTTATTGTCTCACTCTTCAGCTCTAGGTTGAGATTTCACACACTTTCCTCCTGTTTGTCTGGCTGCCTCAGCGTGTGTCATCAACAGGCACATATTTTCCCTACTGTAGCGTGTGTGATTCCTGCCCCTACTGTTCCGTCTCTCCCAGTCGGAAGCCCGCTGCTTTTTTAACGGTTTTCCTGATGAGCTCGGACACTTTTCCCAGGAGGCCGGTGTGGGGCCAAATCCCTGTCTATTCACTCTGCCTCAGTGTGTGCCGTGTGAGATACTTGCAATGACTTCCTACCAACAACGCTGTGTGTGCAAGCCATAATTCCTGAGCACTGCTTCACAGCATGAGCTTTATAATGCAGACCAAACACCATATGGTCATTAGATCTCGACTGCTGGCTTTTAATTCTGTGTTCAGAACAAGCAAAGCACTAAACACAAGTACAAAGAGACAAAGAGTATTTTAAATGCAAAGTAAAGTTTAAGGTCACATGCTACGTTAGATTTGATAGATGCAGCCACCCTGTACTTGATGTGGCATTAAAATAGTTCACTGGACAGGATTACTTAATTAATCTTATTAACAAATTTGTTGTAAAGAACAAAATTCAAACCTTTGAGGCTGTTTATATAAACACAATCATGTCTGTTAGTCACATTAAGTTAAAAGGATGTAATTACAAGGTGTGGGGAAATACCAGTATGTTTACCTTTATTTATTTAACATGCTTTTATTCAAAGCAACTTACAAAAAAAGAGAGAGAGAGCATTTAACATTTTGCCCTTAGAACCAACAAGCCTAATTTACAAAGCTACATTTACAAATGGAAAGACTTCTCCATTGAGGAAAAATATTAATGTGTACTTCCCTTGTATTAATGTTCAGAGATTTTTTTGCATCACTGACCCAAAAACATATACATTCAAATGCATAATCTATGTTAAGTACATTACCTCACATAAGGAAAAGTGTGCGAGTGAATGAATGAAAGACTGTGAGTATTAAAGGAAATATTTGACTTTCCCTCTTAGATTCTTTCTGAATCAGATTACAAGTGGAAGGGAAATGGAACAGAGATGATGTGAAGTAAAGCCACTGTGATGTTTGAACCGTGAGTCAGATTTGAGAGAGCTAGCGCTGCTGGTGGATTTGGTGTATGTCTGCATACTCCCACATCCTGTTATCGGAAGCATGTTTTTAGACTTACCTCAGCTGTGCCCTCAGAACTGTATCAAACATACCATCATGCTCTCTGCTGTTTCCCTTTGGTCTCTCTGTGTGTTGTACATACATTTGTTCATGGACAGATGACATGAATGAATGCAGCCTCAGATCTGCAGATGGCAGCAGTAACTTGTGAGACAGTGGAAATCCATATGGTGACCACACATACAGACTACATACAGAATGGGGACCATGATGGGGGAAACATCACTATAAGAGAACTCTAGATTCAAACCAGTCTTAGCTTTCAGCTTAATTTAGTGTAGCCTAATGGCTCACACAAGACTATCTGCCAATGAGTTAGGAAAGTAATTTCTTCATTTAAATACTGTATTAAAAGGCTCATTATCCGAGACAGTATTGCTTCTAAAGTAAATGTATCTAAACGTTTATACTGAAAAACTAGTTTCATTCAACAGGTGTGTGTTTTAATGACTGGTGGGACCACGAGCCCAGCAGATGCTGTCAATGTTATGGGAAGGACCCTCAGCATGAAGAGACATTCACAAACGCTGCTTCCTGAGGGGACGTCCTCTCTTGTCGCTGAAGACTAAAGACTTTCAGTGCATGAATAAAGACCTCACAGAATGATCCAAACGATTACACAGTTATACTGCCTGTATCTTAGCGGTTTTGCTAACCACTTACCCTTTAAAGAGCCTGTATACTTGAGGTAAGTGAATCATTTTTTCTCTGCATTAGAAGGAGCTGCTCAAGAGATCCTGTCAGCGTTTAAGGTGAACTGAGCTGCACTGTGGGTGGGATATGGCTGCAGGACTATGGCAGTTGTCCAGCTGTCATTGTGTAATCGTATTACTGTAATTAGGTAGTGTACTCCCTAATCCACTTCAGTCAAAACACTGGCCTGTGTCTGACTCACCCTTATGCCTCTGTCATCAATTACCCACAGACTGGCAGAGACTCTTTTCATATGCATGTCCAGCTACATTTGCTCAAGTCATGAATACAACGTTTGTGTCTGTTGCATTTACAGTTACATTTATGCATTTGGCAGATGCTTTTATCCAAAGCAACTTGAATGCATTTGATGTATATATTTAATCAGTATGTGTGTGTTCCATTGCGGCCAAACCCAACCAATGCTGAAGCAGTTGAGCTAGAGGAACATATAGATTTGGAGCCAAATTTTTGAAGGTCAATTTAAAGCTTTTGTTCAATGAATGTAAAAGCATTTTTACAATCAAAAAGTCAATTACTAGCAGAATGAAACTAGTTTTTGCTATTACTACTACCAATTGAGACTCCACTATAGAAATATACTATAGAAATACTTAAAGTATGGTACTATACTGTACTAAAGAAATACTCTACTATAGAAGTACCATAAACAGTAAATGTTTCAGCAGGTTCAGACATACACAATGGGGTGAAATGAGCTTGAACAAAAAAGACATTGAGAGTTTTAGACATTATACAGCCTTTTAATGTACAAGCAGCAGTAACTAAATTAACGCCTATAGGTGTCACTAGGTTAAAATGTGTATATGAGGCCTGCAGGTGGAGCAACAGCACTAGGGTAAGTCCTGTCCATACCATATCACGTCATACGCTATATTAATGTATATAATCTCTGCAAGGTCACTTCATATACTCAACACACCCTGGGGAAAGACATTGTGCAGCCCATATAGCCTCATTGTGATTCTTGCAGAGGCTTGATGATTTTGAAACTTTGACATTGTAAGGAAAGGATTATCTGAGAGAAATTTATCCTGTATAAACCCTTCATGATCAATAATGTTAAATAATGATTTCTGAACTGACCCAGTCTGAAATTCTCTTTCTCTTTGTGTGTAAGAACTGCTGGCTGAGACTAATGCTGTAAAGATTGATTGTAAACCTGCTGAAACATTGATGTCAACATTAAATTGGGGGTATGATTGCATGGCGATTTCTTTTTGTGCTTACAGCAGAACAAATGAGAGCCAATTACATTTATAATCTGTCTGTATAACCTGTTTTGCATCTATCTGTTCCAAATTAAAATGACAATAATTATGCATGTTAAACAATCATGTTACACCCAATGAGACGTAACATTTCTTTATACAGTGCAGCCTAAAAATCAGACTACATAGAATTCAAAATGTAAATAAACACATTGTTTTATGATTTAAACTCAAATGCATGCTGTCATCCGGCAACACAGAGATATATAATATCATACTAAATTATTTTTAATCATTCCAAAACACATCATTGCAATGAAAAGGAATGTTATTGGTGGTTGTTTAAATGCCACTTAATGTCATTGTTTAGTTACAATCACATTTAATGTATTACTTTATTACATGAATATATTGTATTCCTCCATGCTGAGATTGTAGTACAAGCAGTTATGCCTGATGAATCAAGCATCTTTTATGGCCAGGAAGCACCACTTCCCACTAACCACTTAATAACAGATTACTGTGAATGACTTAACTTGGAATATGCAGACAAACAATAGTTTCCCTTTGAGCAAAGTTCTGACATGTGGGCAGCCCTTATGTCAACAAATGGCCTAATTACCTCTAATATGATTTCTTTTGCCATGTCTTTTTTCTTTTCTCTGTTTGTGCACACAGTGAGGGTTGCAGAATGCAAAAGACATTTGGACTCCTGCGATTACAGTTCGGTGCTGGGTGTCGTCACCGCTGGCCCTGCTCCATGACCCTGGGTCAAGTCTGTCTTCACTTGGGCTCAATTCTGGCTGCCTCTTAAACACCACAGAGGTGCAAACAGCTCTCTCTCCCTCCCTCCGTCGCTGCTTCACACACAACTCGGCAACAATCCAGCAGACTGGAATAACATTCAGATTCAACATTTTACACGCGCATCCATTAAATGAACATTATGTCATTATTATCGCACCCTCATGTCGTTCCAAACCCTTTTAATCTGCACCACTCATAATCTGCACCACTCTAGTGAGCCGTTAACCACTGCAAACAGATCAGTGAGTTTGAGCTAAACTCATTAAACCAGCCAAATTTATGAACAAATTATTCATTAACAATCTAAATAATGGTGCTTCAAATTGTTTCCAATTGCCTGGAAAGGAAAAGAAAAGGTTGAATTATTTAAATTTCGCTTTTGTGTTCCAATATTAAAAGGAAGTCAGTCAATTATAGGGGTTTGAATGACATCAGGGTGAATAAATTGAACTGTCACCTTAAGACGTGAGCCGTCGCAGCACCAACCATGTTTCTATTTTATACAGTTAAAGCATATGCAGGTTCCAGACACCTGTGCATTATCTCATATGATGACAGGTTGGCATCTGACTGATTCACTCTTAAGGTGTTGTTATGACAATACATTTAGAGCTGTGTATGAATGATTCACTATTGCTGGTATGTTATAGAAATGATTAAACTCATAAATGTCTTAACACTGATTAATTTTTAAAGAAATCTAAATCATGTCTGATCCAAATCGCTGCTTTAACCTGAGTCTTTAAGTAACTGGCTTTTTCTGATGAATTTCAGATCATGGCTTTGAGATTAATTGATACTTTATGGGCTAACAAATCTTTGCAATGGGTGTTTTTTCCTCAGAAATAAGCACAGGTCATTTATTGTGAGATAATGGCTTTTACATGCTGTATAATCGCTCAGACGTTTTTTGGCCTTTGAACTTTTGAACTTTTTGTGTCCTGTCACATCAACTAGCACAACATAAACCCAAACTTATTGAGTGCACCTTAAGAAGCCAAAAAGGTTTCTCAAAAAATACTTTCTGAAATCCACCAGAGGCATTAGACCGGCTAACTACTGAAGGGCTCTTTCTGTAAGCATGTACAAGTCATAAATCTGATGTGTTTAGGGGGAAGTTTTTGCACACCACAGTGAACCCTTAGGGATCCTCCACGGCTATGGACTATGACTCCTGCAGGCTGCCGATTTAACTCAAGTGTAAATAAACAATAGGTACTTGCCTGCTGATATACACACACACTCCTGGAGTCAACTGCAGTCTGCGGCAGTTGACGTTACTCTTGCGCAATAAGGAATTACACAGTCTGCTTTGCCAACAAAGGCAGTATTATGTTGAACTGGACCGGAGTGTGTGAGTGTGGCTGTAGTCACAGATAAGAGCATATAGTCAGATCTTCAGAGAAGGTGTTGTACCGCATAGCCCTGAGGTATTTTTTTCCCCTCTCTAGCTCTTTATCCAGATGACTGGAAATAAAAATAGAGCCATTCGGGCACGTGCACTAAGTTTGAACTCTCAAGGCTGCCATGCGTTCTCTTCCCAGGAAGTGTTAGAGGCCGGGTGAGGGTCGTTCTTCACCTCCGTGTGAGGTGAGTTCAAACACAACGGAGGTTTATTATAAGGTTTCCATAACATCAAACTCTCATTCGGTCATTACATAAAAAAATAGCTCACAATGTTGGACTCATGCCAATCTGTCCAGGAAGTTCTCAATAGCCCTGGGAACACGCTGAGAGCTGAACTGACACAATAGATTCTCTCAGTCATATGTGGGCGAACATTATGGTCTATACAAACATCTGCATTTGAGTTTAGACCCACTTTACACACTTGTTTAAGTGATTGGGTTCATTCATAATAAAGAAATACAGAGCATCCTGGAAATATCTGTATTTATATTGTGAGCTGCTTTAAATAAATCTATATAACCAATATCCTATCTCACAGAGGTTAGCGATAAGTGAAATATTCGCTGACTCACCGGCTTGTGAACAATATGATGGGCGTGCTTGAAATAACGCAGATATGTGATTAATGTATCTTCAAACAAATATTTACAAGGTCCAACATAGGCGGGGTGAGCAAATGTTCACACTCTGGAAAGAAACATACAAACAATTTAGATTTTACGTAATGTTTTATCTTAGAGTCCTACAGCCGAGGACAGACTCACTTGATATAAACATTCTATTCAAACGTAATCCAAAGAAAAGAATTAGCCAAGCACCTTTTACACTGTAACGCTACACCACACACTTCATCCTTCTGTTTCAATTACAGCTTCGTTGAATAATTATAAGGTTTTATTGTGTTCTCAACTTTCTTCAGAAGATATTTGATTTCGGCGCTTCTTTTGAAATATTAGCCGTCTTTCACAGAAACAAATCATATCGGCCCATTACAAGCCGTGGAGGGATCGTGACCTCCTCATGTATTACTGAAATTAATACAATGAAAGAGCAGAGCAATATGTGTGGCTGGTATGAAAATCTATACTCTAATCTAATCCTATCTCTGTGATTTTATTTCATGCTAGCGCCTCAATCTTTTATTCTGTTTCTTTGCTGTGGTCAGTACATTGTTGTGAGGTGGAAAATGATTCAACGGGGATAAAATGTTAATTAAAGAAATATTTCTGTGAAAACCTCTGTAGGTCAAATCCATCCATCAGATTTGTATGCAAAATCACTGTGAGACAAATAAAATGCTTTTGATATTAGACATACCCATGATTGTAAAAAAACTTAATAGCACTACATATTGAACATGCAATAATGAACTAAAAAATATTAGAGCAAAATTACTTCTTTTAAAGATAAAAACAGCAGACAAAAAGGGCAAAAGTCCACATGCTGTGCTTTCACTTTCATCTTATCCAAGAAAATAATGTTTAACATCTTTTCTGATTTAATAAACTATGGGAACCGTCAGCCTTCAATTAAGCCTCAGAACAGAAGATCAAGCGTCAACATTGTATTTCATTAGTTGTGAAATCACATACTGTGTCATATATGCCATATCTTCAAAGCAGAGCAATGAATTCAGCTTGAAGGTGCCGCTGACACAATAAAAAGATAAAGGTTCCAAGTTCGCTAAATTTTACTAGGATGTAATCAAGTGGAGTACAGCTTTAAAATGCTTATACATTTATACATAAACGGTTATACATTTAAGAACTGGTTTAGGTAAAAAAAAAAAAGAACGAGTAATATGCACAAAATTATAAATGAGGAGAATTGGGAAATTCTCTTTTATTATTGGATATAAGTGCTGATTTAAGGTTTAATTATGTGAATCGGACCACAGACATTATAAGTTTCTCCAGCCTGGATTTTACTGTTAACTTTAACTGTTACATTTAACAGTAAAAGCAAGAACAAAATTGTTCTTGTGAATAAAAAGACAATAAATAGAAAAACCAAGGAAAGTTTGATGGAAATATTTTGGCATATGGATACACATTCCATTAAGCGGACATCACCTCCGCCTACTTCGGTTAATGTAAATCCTGTATTACTCCTGATCGCAGAATCTGCAGGCGCATTAATGCATGAAATAGGTTTTTTACTGTAGGAGTGTGACTAAAAATGGCTGGCACTGTTCAGTGAGCAATTATAAGACAGAAGCAGAAGTTCAATTTTACCCCCTTGACTCTTTTTCATCCCAGTGAATGACAGGGGGAGGGGGGTTTCATCTTGTCCATTTCCCTTTGCCACTCAGACTGTGGGATTCCAGGAATTGTGCTCATTTTGAAACTTAACTGCCAGCATGACAGGTGTGCCCAAGTCATGCTATATGGGTAACGGTTCTCTTTGAAGTGCTTACGGGTGAGTCTGACAGGATGCGAGGGGCCTCACAGTCTGGGAAAGTATTCTGTGCAGTCATACACGATTACAGCACGTGACGTTTACTGTGAATGTATAACATTACTGTACCGTATGGCATTAACATACTGCATATATAATGGTTTCTAAAGGTCTGGGACCACATTAAAAGTCCTAGATTCAAAAGTCATTAAATTAAGGAAATGTTTAAGGAAATTGGAAAGAAATGGTAAATTTGTGACAAATTTACAAAAGATTTGGGCCGTTCTCAATGCATGCTGGGAAAGGTCTTCAGACTGTGAGGCCCGCCTATCAAATGCTACAAATCTGTGAAACTCAAATATATTTTTTAAATACATCTTTTCACTCAAACTGTGATGCTGATAATAGTATTTATTACATTAAACATTAACTAAATATGTATTTTTTTAAGAAGGCTAAGATGTTGAACTCCACTCTTTATGTATAGGGATTAAAAATGCAATAGGACGTGTCTGTGTAAATACTGAACCATAAGTCACTGAGAAAGTCCAAACAAATGTGTTACTTTAATGCAAATGTCTGCAGTAATCCATCTGCTCCTAAAGCTGTGAATGAGGCTGCAGTATAAACCTGAACTTCCCTTTTAAGAAGATGAAGCAGACAGCTCAATACTACACCCTGGCCTTTATCGCTTCATCCTTCTACTAATCAGCTTCTCGATTGTCTCAGTGGAGTTGTTTTTCTACACAATGCTTTTCTCAGGGGTCAAATATACCCCAAACAAAAGCAATGTTATTTTACAATTAATTATTTTTTTTCTGAAAGCTTGTTCTGGTCCTTTATAGAACAGATGACTGATGCATAAATAATATCTGTTGTGGTTTATGATGAAAAATGTGATGAAATAAAGAGGTTAATTATGAAAGTTCTACCGATTATTTTTAAACTAATATCTTACCCAGACATGAAAACATTAAAGCTTGTATAAACTTGTAAAGTAAAACATGTAAAAAACATTTACAGGTTAAATCATGACACAAAATGATGCACACATTTGGCAGGACACTGTGTTACTGTTACTGAAGGCTAACGAAAGCTAAGCACAACGTCTGCTCTGGCTACAATGCTACACTGTTTGATCGGAAAGCAAAGCTGTGAGCGAGTGCAACGGAGAAAATCTGAAATCAAAACAAAGGATGAGTGTGTGGGTTATGTAACTGTGATTATGGGGCATTAGAGTAATCTGCACCACACTGTTTACAGCACACAGGGCAGCTGTTCACCATCGTCCGCATGTAAGACAGGAACAGCAGAAAATGAAATTACAAACGTTCACAAACACAGACACTGAGATCTTTTAAACGTCCTACATGCTTACAGTCTCAGTGTCACTACACTCTCTTTTTCATTTTAATGCCACAGTGGTCACCGCTTGTCATTAAACACGCCCCTCGCAATAAACACATGCTTACCCCTGCATTTAACATACACACAATACTGTGTTAACTTCTATTTATGTCTCTTCCATGATAGTCTTTCAGTCTGATCAAGCACCAGGCCCCAGATTAGATCTCTTACTAAGTCTATACAGTAAATCTCATTACCACCCATGTTCAATGGCAGATGCTAAGGGTTTACAGGCTGGAGTCCAAACTATATAGCTTGTCCATGACCTTGTCTGGCCAGACACAGGTTTGTTTACACAACTCAGCATGACAAGCGTCAGGGTTTTATGGTTGTGGATGCAAAGGTTCTGTCATTTTAGTATTAGTCAACTGAAACTCTGACAGCTGGGCTTTATGTGTCTGGCATTTTGGGAAACTGCCATCAGCTGTTAGGAGCTCTAAAGGAGCGCTAAAACAAAGTGCTGGAATAGTGGTTTTGAGGCGTCCAGACCTGTGGCTATTGGAGAACGCTTGCATCGTTTCAGATGAGCCACACAGGAGCTCCATTAATGGAGTCTCACGTACTGTGGTTTGTGTAGCTTCCACAGTAGTTTAGTTCCCAGGGAAGAGAAATACATTAAATTAAGTTTATATCTTAAAGACACATCATCTGCCAAATGCATAAATGTACATGTGTTATTATGTGTAAGTTTGTCTTAAATGTTGTACATAAAGGTAAAAACAAAAAGCCTAGGGGCAACATTTGCTAACATCTTGGCTGCTAAAATACCTTTTATTTAACATGATTTTTTAAGATTTTTTTAAAAATGTAAAGATTTAACGTTACTTGTCAACTAGCAGTCATTGAAGTATCTAAAATCTACTGTTCTGATGGTCCACCAACTGTCATCTCACTGACTGTAGATAACTTTTCTACAAACCAGTTAGTAGAATGTCTAAAACCAGTTTTTATAGAAGGTACTTTTAAACAGAAGACACTGACTGTTTAGTCACTGACTGACTGTAAGCAGTGAGGTTTCAGATGCAGCCCATGTGTTTGCTGCTGCTTGCTGTTCCAGCTGCTTGGCAAAAGTACCTGACCCAGTTTCTTGTTGCCGTCCGATGGCAGGGCGGCTTTATCTAGCCGGTTCCACTTTGCATGTCCACGGCACTGATAACAGCTGGAAAAAGAAATCTAGCCTTTCCAATAACATCAGGGTGGACCTGCAGGCCAGATAAAACAACATAAAACTCACACATGCTTTTTACTCTATAAAAATGTATCTCCATTATTATTTTAGCGCTTGGTTTTTATAGTTAACATTAGATAATGCAATTAAATAACTACGAAAAATGGTTTATAAAATAACATTGATACACAATTGTACATTTCTAAATTAAATAGTTAAATAGTCGTATCAAGTTCTGATAAGAAAAAAATATGTATAAGTTGAATTCACTGTAAATCGCTTTGGATAAAAGCGTCTGCCAAATTAATAAATGTAAATATAAATTGACCTTATTTACCTGAATTGACCCCTTAACCTTATTGTAAAGTGTCACCTTTACTTAAATTAATGATGTATACAGTAGCAAATACTGATCAAATATAATTCAATATATAATAGTATACAAAATATAAAAACCCCCACAAAGGCCTCATTACTTACTCATTACTATATACTACAATGATTTCTACCATGAGTGACAGCAACAAATTTCCATGAGTCAGCAATGACAGAAGTACAGCATCAGGTTATCCAGTCAGGCAGAGGAAGTCAAATCAACCGTTTGGCAGTAACGTGAAAAGTACAGCGACTGAAGACATTAAGAGGGATTGACCTCAAGGCTAAAGTTCAAAGAGGTTCTTTTGGCAGCTGTGGGTTAAAAGTATTTGGGTATCAAATGCAAAAGAAAAACATACAGAGTTGTGACACGTTTTCAATGTAGTAAAATGTGATATACAACAACAGGCTTATTTGAAATATAGCTGAATGAATGCAAACTAGTGTCTTCTGGTGGAATAACGTTCACACTTACATTTGGGAAGGTGTGGTATACGTCAAATTATTTCATGTAATTCAAATGCTTTGAATTTATAATGAGATTCTCATGGTTGCAGTACACCGTTCTGCTTTCTGAAACGGTTCGGTGTGCCAGTTTCAGTTAAATGCTGTGAAGCCACAAATTTTCATAATCAGAAAATTGCCTCTAGCAAAAATGATGAACTAGCCCCAAAAAGTTCATTTGCTGGGACACCTGTGTGAACCGACTTCATACATTTACCACAATATGATCAACGCATGTAAAATTGACTATGAAAACTGAAGTTTGCTGTGAAAAAGCTATAATATTTAAAATGAAATGCAATAAAATATTTACATTTATTTATTTTTTATTTAGATTTTACATTGTGTCAAATATAAAATGTATAGTTGAACTAAACTGATGGTATCCGATTTTCATGAAGACAATTAGACAACTAGTTAAACATTGTACTATATCAGATCAAGCCAAATCTGTCAGACCATATATGGCACTTCCTTCCTCAGTAAATGTTGTATCTATGCCAGGCACAGAACAGGCTGTAAATGTGTGCCAATGGAAAGCAGGAACTCACTCATATATCTTTCAGATAAGAAATGATCTACATTTTATGTACACACAGAACAAAGCGCAGCTGTCACGGCGGTTTCCTGTGTATATTCCCTGCCATTGCTGTCTAATAACCTTATCTCATATTGTCAAGTACACATTATCAGCCAGGTTTACTGAACTGGTTGCGAAATTGTACCTATGTCACACTTTCATTTAGTTCAACTGATCTGAAACTTCTTTCATGTCATAATGGTTCTTTAAGCGTATGATAAGCTGAGCTTCAAAGAAGAAAAGTTTGTTCTTTCTTCCTATAATGGTGGTGGCGCAAAAGAGACAAAATTGTAACATTAGTTACTTTCATTGCAAAAATCAAAAAAGCAAAACAAAAAGGGTACATACAGAAAAGCCATATCAGCACATGCCTATGCATAACTGCTCTTTGAACATTCTTGTAAACTATGTTCCTTCAAGATAAGGAATTGAGAAGCAATACAAGACTTGTCCAAGACATTTACTCCCACACCATGCAGTAAACAATGTGACAGAACAATAAAGGGCCCTTAAACAACTTGAGGCACAGTTGCTACTTAAATTGCACCCAATTAAAAGTGTTGAAGATGTTGAAATGTTGAAGATCAAAATGATCTTGGAACTACACAGTTGACAAATATAAATACAATGCAACTCAAACCACTGCAATGACAAAGAGACCTTGTGACCACATTGGACTCTTGTGAACTCTTGGGTTCGTAGCTCCTTGTAGCTACTGTGTGCCACATGTTTGATTCTTTATCCTCTTGTGGTCAGCTCTCATCAAGACCACCTTCCAGTCACAGTCCATAATAGTTTGCAGGTTTCGCTGTGAAAGCTGCATTCATTGTGACCCCCGTCAGAGCTGGTCAACACCGCAGCGCGCTGCCATCACTACCGCTTGTGGGTGGAATCTATAGCTATCACATGTGGTATTCTGGAGTCTGCAACCAATATTTTTAAATAGGGGTGAGTTAAGCTTTGCAGTGAGAAAGATGTGGGTTTTACTGTTGAACAAAATACTGACTCAGCAAAATGTGTTTTCCATCACACACAATAAAAAAATCACAATCAATTAATTTGATATTTGTTTTTTGTCTTGTTTTCCAGTAAAACCAGTCTTAATAAAGATAAGTTCACCTGACATGCAAAACTGCTTAAATATAAGATATTAAGACATGTTTTAATAGAATACCAAAGGAACATTTTAAATGTAAAGTGTAATATCCATTTTTGCAGAAAATGTATATAAACTATTGATGCTTGGCTAAGCTGGTTTTATCCAGTCGAATGTGAGAATAAGAATGTCTCTCCCTTTCAAGTGACCAGAAACAAGCAAATGAAAGAAGCAAATTATGGTTCTTAGCTGTGATGTAACCAAAGCCAATTGGCTATTTATAAAACAAAAGAGGATTTCATTCAACCTATTTGAATAAGACAATACATGAAAGCTGGACTTTCTGCAAGAGCAACATAAGACAAAATCCACATTCAAAATACATTTTTTCCCCTGTGTGACAGTTAAATATGCTCTTGTTTATCAGAAAGACTAACAGTAGAGGAGCCTTCACAGTTGGTCAATGTGTGCCTTTATAATGGCTACAACAGCAGTAGGTGTCTTCCATAATTGCTCCATACAAAAAGATGTCAGTCCTTGATTTGGTATAATGTACTCTGACATTGTCATCGGCACAGCATGACCGTGGCGAGAGCACAGCAGAGCACAGGGGCTCTCAGCACCACCAGTTTCATTTCATTTAGAGTGTATTAACCCCCCTCCTGTGTGAGCACAGGTTATACCAAACCACAGCTTTACTGGAAACCAGGGGTCACAAAATTCGTTGGCTACGCTAGATAGAAGACAAGATAACAGATAAGGACTATGAATCATCACATAAAATGCTTTTTCTTTATAATGTTATGGAAACCCTTATGTCTGCTATTGTTTTTATCCCTGTTTAAGGGTTTTATTAGCAGGGCAGATGTCCAGTGTCATAAAAACAGTAAATACGGGTTGTTTTTTGTTGTTTCTATTCATGTTTTGGCTAAAAACAAACATGTCTAAGAAATGGTTTGTGTTATTCCGTCACAGACGTCTGGGCGATGAATAAGTCAGTGTTGTGAAATTAATAATGTATAAGTTCATCTGAAGTTTACTGGAACTGTCTGGTCTGTAGGGATTAGAGACGCAGGAACGTACGGCTGTATGGAAAATGTTCATAAATCCACAGGCTCTTTGTAATCATAATAATGTTAAACTGCGCTTGCAAAATCACATTCTGTATACATAAGCTTTACTGTACTTATCGATAAGTGCAGTATGGCGTGTGTGTGGCATATGGCAGATGGGAGCTCTGTGAATTGACTGCAACAATGACACTCATATTCTAGAATGACAAAAAACTCCACTTACTTTAATTAAAGAGAAGCAGATAAAGCTATCAGATACCCTGCTCAGCAGTCCTCATATAGTGCCAACACCTATTGTTTCCTACCATTATTAGAGTGCTACACTTGACACGCTTTCAGTGTTGGTGGCACAAAGCTGAAAAAGTATCTGTGTGGTCAATGACATATATGCGCCCGCTACAGTACAGTACAGTACAGTAGTTACCGTACCCATTACAGTACAGTATGGTTACAGTACACACAACAGTACAGTATAGTTACAATACACAGTACAGTATAGTTTATAGTTACAGTAGGTCATCTACTGTACAAGAAAATGTATTATTACTGTTAACCAGACAAATTCTGTTTCATATTCACTCATACATTTCATATTTCAAACATAAAATGGTCCTACTATGACGGAACCAATGAAATAAAATATACCTTATATTATTAATACAAAACATATGACTTCAATTACTTCAATTAAAGTAAATCAAGTGACATCATACCCAAATGTCAAACACTGGCCTGCAGTCCTGGATGACATGGCTGCAAAATGATGAAATTCTAAATAATGACATGTTTTCATTAACCAGCATT
>JBAJNP010002979.1:0-25232 GCA_036877545.1 Yasuhikotakia modesta | reverse complement strand
TGTGTGTGTGTGTGTGTATGTATATATATATATATATAGTAAAGTGTAGCTCATTGGGCCAAGGGCATAACAAATGCAGTCCTAGCCAAAATATTACAGTTTCCTTCTCTTCAGACACAAAGGCACTTATTGCAAAGGCTTCACAAAGACGGTGATTGTTGTCCGTGGCGATGGCTTACGTTCCTACAGTGCTCATGTTCCTCTTTTGGCAATTTTATGTTGTTTTCCTGCCAAAAGCAGGTGCTGCAGTCTGTGACAGTGAATGTCTGAGTCCCTCGTTAAATTAATCACCTCTATTCTATTTCTAAACCTCGAGCGCAACATATGCACAGGTGAGACTTCAGCAGCGGCTGTCAATAAGTGAGATTCGCTCCACCGTTATCATGTTTTGTGTTGGTAATTGGGTGACATGCTTTCGAATGGCTGATCTTTATTTAGAATTATTAGAAAGTCAAGGTTGAAGAATCTGGTTTAATATAGTTGCTGTCATGATATACAGTTTCATAAAAGCCCACCGCATCAAGCATCTAAGTAGAAGTTACTTTTGAAGCAAGCTTAGAATAAACTTCAGGGTTTAAGCTAAGAGTTGTAAAGGGCCAGTGAAGGATGTTTAAACTTCTGGGAGAGTTGATGTCATAAAGTGTCATAACACTCAACGAGACAAACTTGAATCTTTAAGCTGCGGTATGTAATCCACCTTTATGAAGACACTGGATTAGGCAAAAAGCCCACTTGAACAAACAATTTCAAACCGAGTACATTTATTAGGCTAAAGAACTCAAAGCGTGAAATAAAGCATGACCAATAATACTTTTATTGCTACCATAATATTAATAATCAACGTGCAACTTCCTTCTGATCTTTATGATGGCAGCCATTCTGGAAAATATCCAGGCCTGAGCCACAACAGAGGGCACTCATTTCTTTTAAGAATAGTCCTTAAGTTCATTTCCTGTTCTGTTTAGCGTCTTCACGCTCAATGGCCCATCTTCTGCGCCTGTGGCCTGGGCTGAGATGACTGCTGTGTGGTCCACAAAGTTACAAAGTATGATTTATAGTAACCAGAGTGAAGAGCCTCTTCTGAGAAAGCAGAGAACACATACGGCATCCATGTGAGGACAGGAACATGCGGCTGCCCCAGTGCATGCGCTGCACGTCTGCAGCTGAACTATGTGCGTGTGAGACCGTGGAACGTGAGCAGGAAAATATGCATCATGAAAACTGGCTCACAACTGCGCTGTGTTATGTGTTTAAATGTTCTACAGTTGTGTATACAGCGTACATATTTTGTTAGCATTTCTGCATCTGGTACATTAAATGACCAATATTTTAAGCACTTTACGCAAGATAGATTAAAAGAGACTCTGTAAAGAATCAGGCCTGGGAGATTATTGGAAATGAATGCGTTGCCTGGTTCTTGGAAGCAGAAATATCCATGGAGACGTTGGTCAGCGCACCTTGTTGATTTATGAGGAAGTCCTGAGGGGGGCTTTGCTCCGTCAACAGCAGCGCTCATTATACACATCCATGATCACAAACAGGACCTCTAATATTTCCGAGCGCCTCAGACCAACATGATCTCTCGCTGAAGCAGAGCAGAATTTATTCAGCAATGACAGAATGACCTCTTTAAGTGTGAGAGATTTTGTAAAAATTGTTGTCTCAGAAACAACCATGAACGTTTATGTCTGTAAACAAATTGTGGGGCACTTACAATAGGAGAAATCTGGTATAGACTGGAACACTGGGTGGCTTATCTGATGAGATCTTTAACAACAAGGACCAAACGCAATTTAGCACTCAGTCAATAGTAACTTGGTTCTGATATTCATGCCATTTTTAGCGCTATCGTCATTACATCATGACAAACAGCCCTTTCTGAGAAGCAGGAATTTGAAATCCATAACTTTAGCCTTTCTAGCACCATCTCTGTTTGAAACATAACATTGCAGTCTCTTTACATACTGTCCCTTACGTATGTCAAAGTCAAATTCAGCTAAACTGACACCCAACCCAATAGCTCAACTTACAAAACAATTTTAAAAACCAAGGTAAGTAAACTGACCTGTTTTGTACCTGCTCAATAATTGTTCATTTGTGTTTTTATATGAATTGCAACTTTAAAATGAACAAATTAAAATAATTTCTATTTAAGGACAGCTTTGCTTCACAACAACTTACAGTTGACACCAAATGGAAACTAAACGGTCTCCAAGCTAACAATTTTAAAAAAAAATAAACTTTTGAATATTGAAAACATTTCTTAATGTTTAAAGAATGTCTTTAAGTTCCTGATGTTTTTACACTAGTAACAAGAGCTGTGGTAACTAGCATGGTGCATTTTTGTATCAGGGCCATAACACATGACTGATCAAAGCACAAATGCCACGCAGTTCCCCAGCACTTTGAGTTTAGAGTCTAATTAACATCAGCCAATCATTATTTACTGTTTTCACAATAGTTAAAGACACAGACAGACATGATCACATGCTTGGTTGCCTTGGTGAAAACCTGTTAGCATTAAGTGAAGTTTAATGTTTAAGAATTACTTACAAAAGTGTCACTATGAGAGCCCTGAGTCTTTAGTACAAATGAAGGCTTGTGATACTCAAAGTCAAATTACTTGCATAATCCAACAACAATTCTACAAATTATGTTTAACAGTTAAACAGTGCAGTTAATAAAATGAGTTTAATTAAACGTTTTAAAAAGCGCTCAAAATGCATTAAAAACAAGCTAGAAAAAGTAGCTGAGCCATGCCACTGTCACGTTAGATGGTAACCAGTGACCTCTTCTAAACATGTTCAGGCATTCGGTGGGTCCTCTTCCTATAATTACTGCTAATCACGTGACTTCTGACCCCTGTAATTGCTTCCTATCAATGGCATGCTTGAAACAGAGGATCAACACATGGAAGCAGTGACAAGTAAATCAGACAGACTTCTATTGACCCACTAGCATAACCAAAAGCCAATAATTACGCTAATGGAGTGACTGTTGATTCTAGAAAGGCACACAGCTCCAAAAAAGACTGCATTTAGTGACTTGTATCGCACGAGGCATAATATTATATTGTGAGTGATATTAATTTGGAAGGTCAATAATCAGCCAGTAAAAAAGGGAGTGTGTGTGTAAAGAGAGAGAGAGAGAGAGAGAGAGACTGTACTATATAGATACTATGCTTAAAAGAACAGTGAAATGTAAAATGTGTGGTTTAAATGCATGGCTAGTTTGTGTGTTGTTCAGGGAAATTATTACCTTTTATTGTCATTACAAAAAAAAACATGAGGGCATAATAAAAGAATCACACTAACCGGGGTCAAAAGATCGTACTGATGAATAAATTTGCTGAGAATGTTCTTACAGATCTACAAATAAATAACATGAGCTTCCAATATTAACTAAGAAAATATTGTTGAAGTCATTCTATGCCTGTCAAAATATTTGACATGTTGCTTTTACCTTTAATAGCTGGCCTTAATGTCACCTCAACACGACTGCTTTCACCAGCGGATTATTTTTGTGACAATTCCCATAGGAACCGTGCCGGCACACAAAGGATACAGAGTTTTACAATATTAATCAGAAGCATATACAATCATTAGACAGAAGTAATGTGTTCTTCATTATTTATTAACAGTGGTCAGGGCCAAGTCAGAGTTAAACTGTTCCAGGGTTCTTGAAACCAGCGTGTTAACTGTAACTCCCACAGGAACTATTTCTCATGTGTACAGTGGAACCGGAGACATAGGCCAAGCAGCCCAGACGCTCACTGCCTCTTAATAATGAAAACTTCAATACAAATCCATCTAAAATGAATAAATAATTGTTGGTTGTTTTTTATTACAACATTAACACATCAAAAAAAGTCAATATATGAAAACAGAAAGACATCAAAGAAACGCTTTGGTAAGTTGTTCAGTCTTATTGTCAAAACTGACCCTGATTCGCCTCCACATTCTGGCCTCTTGGCAGGAACCAGAGGAATTCTGACGTCCCCTAATTAAACCGAGGACGTTATTTTTAGGAGCGTGGCCTCAATACAGCTGTTCCCTTTTATTGAGCAGCGGTAGCGGAGGCTGAAGTTGTCTTTAGGTACCTTCACTGTGGTGCACAGAGACAAAGTGAGCCCTGTCTTTGGTTGACTAAATGGCGTCTCTGTGGAAAGCGGCTTGCACAATGAAACCAGAAGCTCTAGGCACGAAGCCCGAGCCACTGAAGTGGTCAGAGAGGAGCCTCCTAAAAATATCTCTCTCTCTCTTCCTCTGTCTATATCTCTTCTTTTAATTCCACTTTTTGCCATCTTGACATGTTCCTCTACTTCTTCACGGTCCTTCTTCTGGTTTACGTTCACGTAATGAGATGCGTCACAAATTGCTCATTGTGCAGATGCTAGCAGCTGAGGGGAATTAATCAGCCTGGCGAGCTTCGAATGACAGTGTGTCAGAGGTCATTGACACTGCTTAACGGAACAGTTCAGCCAGAAATGAAAATCTTTACTCACCCTCATGTTGTTACAGACCACTAGACTGTTGTTTTTTTCCATGGAACACAGAAAGAGATTTTTGAAGGTTTTTTTTCCTTTAGTTTCCTTAAACACCAGGATCACAATAATTAGTTATAATTATAGTTAGGACAATAATAGGACAATAATAGTTACTGTCCTATGCTATAGTACTTCAATAAAATATTGTGTTTTGGTATTAAAGGGATAGTTCAGCTAAAAATGAATATAATCTGCTCACCTTCATTTCATTCCACACTTTTTTTTGTTTGCTTCTGTGAATCACAAAAGAAGATATTTTGTGATTGATTCAAAACAAGTGGTTGTGAGTTCATACAATGGAAGTCAATGAGCACCAATGTTGTCACCAAGGTACTTGGATACCACATAGCAAACAATTCACACAAGTGTTGAATCACAAGAGGGTAAATAATGGAATTATTATACTTCTGGGGTGAACCATCTCTTAAAATGTAGATGAATAATGTTTATGTTTTTGGCTATTTCAGCAAAGTATCTATAAATATAAATACACAATATATTGTATGACAGGATTATACACAATATATTAAAGGCTAAAAATATAAAGTGTATGCATAGAAAATTTGTTGGGGGGGATTTTTGTTATTTTTGTGTTTGACAAAAATATACCAACATAATGAGCTGAAACAACATGGGGGCATGTAAGTAAATGACAAATTTAAAATGTAAGATTAATCCAACAAGATAAATAAAAAAGCATCTCAATAGAGCTTCTATTAGTCTATTTTGTTCCCCATGTCATTCTGTACTGTTTATTATCTGTTTATTAGTAGTGTCTGTGGAACCACGTAAATGAGATTTAAGCCTAAATTCATACGCCACCACCCACATTCTTACACAGCCACAAGTAGCTCACATCCCTCATGCCTTCCAGCTCGAATCCATGTGCTAGCACACGACCAGCCTCTGGCACCAATAGTGTGGCAGGAAATAAAAATAAGAGAAGTATTTGTGGCCCCACAGGCAATGCTTCACAGGGGTCTGACAGTACAGAGGGCCTCCTTTTTACACAGATGACATATGTGAAGCCTCCTTGCAATTTGGCCAAAAAGAGGTCATTAAAAAGGCAACACGCTTACAGGTTCAGCCTTGGTATTAGCAACATCTTAATTTGCTGCCTACATAGGAAGCTCGCTACTTTTTGGAACGGAGCCATTATCATCTTATGGATCTAATGAGGCATGTCGGCAGGAATAACACAACAGATTCTAGTATCTCGCAGCTGTCCGTGATCTAACTTTGAACCGTTATGCTTTTATGCATTCTACATGAACTCCTATATCACCACTAATGTTTGGCGACCTCACAGCTCTTGCCAGGCTCTTCAATAAATCAAACTCTGACACGTCCCTGCATTTTAGCCTAGCATCCCCGGATGCTATAAAAACCTCCATTGTCTCCACATTTCCTTTGTTGTTGTAGCGTCTGGAGGCAGTTTGGGGAGATGTATGGAGAGACTGACTGTTTGAGCCTCACTGACACATTAAGCCTGAAAGAGAACTCTGTGTCCAGGCAGATTAGAGGGAGGAACCAAACGACATGAACTGCGTCTAACACTCTCACCAAAATTAGCGAGCACAAGTCAACTAATGGCAGCGTCCCATCCGACACGTAATTACAATAGTCACTGTAGATGCCTGGCCTAAGTTCAACTCCTCCTCAATGGGAGACAAGATAGTTACAGCTAATGTTTGTGTGGCAATCACACATGATAGAAGAAGAGCTGACCACCCAATAATTACAACACCCTCATTTGAACCCCTCCATGCATAAAAATAAAACGATAGGTTTAACTGTTACGGGACACCACTGCATAATACTTTACATCGCTCCTTTTCTGTGGCTTTTTGGCTAAACCCCGACCATCTGCAATCAATGAAAACATCCTACCACAAAGTGTATTATTCACAACCAACCACATCATTTAGAGTCCCCTAAACAATGCTTATTTAAGGACCAGGGTGGTGCTGTACATTGCACACTGTTTCTGATTACGCTGTGCTTTGGAGTGCAGTAAGTGGACGGCCCAGACTGTTTTCTTTAACTCAGCCCACCAACCCACTGATGAGAAGCTGTGATAGTTTCTATTTTAGAGAACGGAGGATCTGTAAATGAAAATCTTCCTGAATAGTTGAAGCATAACCTCATGAGTCCACTTATATTGAGTTTCACTTACACACTTTTCGAACATCATAATCCATTTTTGACTGAGGCTGATGGAAATGTATATAAAATAAATATGAGAATTAAAGCCCTGCAGTATTCAGGGCACTGTAATGTACTGTAATCTACCTATTTACATTCCTAAAGATGAAAATACTGATAAATAACACAATACATGGCAACCCTTTATTCATACATAAATACATTTAATCCAATTCTTGCAAATGACTTTCAATGTGGTGACAAGACCATTAATGTGAAACTATATTCTGAATAAAACACAACACTTAAAATAACACTTAAAATAAAACACAACACTTAAATAAAACACTTATCACAATAAACTTCATCTTTAACAGAACATCATACGAAATCATACAAAAATCTTGTTTTTCATTCATAAAGTTACCTGAATTCAATAATATTTTGTTGTTTTTTAATTCACTACATTAAGACTTGTCTACACAGGTCCTGCTGTATGTTTTGCCAGCGGATTTTGTGATATTTTTATTATTAAACCTGAATTTAAACCCTAAACATCACCATAGGAAAAACGTACATGTACACACAGCAACAACAGAACTGCTAATTCAACCAGAACCGCACAGGATCCAATTACACTCTTAAATAGAACATGCACAGTGAGAGAGTGACAAAGCCTTTTTCCGCCCCAAGGAGAGTTAGAAACACAGAGCTTGACCCCACGTTAAGGGATTTGACACCCTTCATTTCCATATTAAACCCTCGTGCTGAATTAAGATGGAAATCTTTTTATACGTTACTTTGACCTAATCAAAACCTCTGTGGCATATATTATTCATGCTTTAACCCCAGTTATGTTACAAAGTAGGCCATTAGATCATTATTCAATATGTTCTATGTTCAATAAAAACAGATCAAAACTGCTTATCATGTAAACAAACTATAGAATCGTAAAATTGATACATACATTAATTTGTGCTAAACATACCTTGAGGTTTCAAAGACCTCAAACATAAATAAAAATAGAATAAGTTCTTTTAGAATCTTCCAAACGTTTTTTAGATTAGAAATAATAAACAAGTCAAATAAAAGCAACACATGATACATACATCACATGTTAAGAGGAACATATATGCAGGAGGAACATATATATTACATAACTAATGTTTGAATGATAGCTGTTAGAACTTTGCCTGGGAGAGACCCTATAGATTTCTCTATAGCGCTTCCCTCTATAACCCTATAGGGCTTTTCTCTCTGGCTCACTGAAGTGGGGAGAGACTCAACAGCTTTTGTTGGATCAGGGCATTTCAAAAGCAATTTGTCACTGGCACAGGTACATTATGCACCTAGGAGTCAGGAAACACCCTGGGTAAACTTTCTTTCTTTTTTACCTTCACATTTCTGCCATGAAGGGATTTGTGTCCTGTGTGGATTCAAATAAGAAGAACCATCACATTTTATTGCCTCAGTTTGACACTGAAGTTTTCAACACACATAATAATGCCAACAGGCAGCATTCCTTCAAATGAGCCTTTTTCACATTAAACAAATGGTGGAATGTTCATGTGACACATAATGCTATATGTATGTAATGAATGTGGCAGGTCTATAGATGACTAATATGATGATACACTGGATTCCTGCCAGTGCAAATACACTAACATTCTTTTAACTGCTGTCTTTGGCCTGCTTGCTTCCTTCAGAGCAATACGATCGGTTAGCAGTGAATCAAAGTCACCCACAATGCAGTGACATATGCTGTTTGCTTTATTTATAATGGCGTATTTTATGGAAGTGTTGTCAGAGCACACTGGAGCCATTGTGCAAGGCCTTTCGTAAATAGCCGCAAGGTAAACCAGAATCTTATCAGATAACCTTTCAGTGTGGAGATCGCTGCACAGACAAACATTTTAAACAGATTCTTTAGGAGTGTTAAGACAAGGACTGCATGACTAAACTTGTCACAAGTCTGTGGAAAATTATTCTGTAGCCCAATCAGATTGTAGGACCAGAACGTAACGGTTGTACAATACAAACTGTAGATCATAACTGTTTCACAATCCTGGATTGCGGAACAAATAAACCTTTACATAAAACTGTCTGGTTAATTCATCTCGCTAATATAAAATAAGAGTACAAATTCAGTTGTTAAAATACAGTTGTTCAGAAAATAAGATTGTGAAATCTTATAACAATGTCAGTAGCATCTAAATATATTAATCTATTTCTTAATATATTTGAAAGATTTTAAAGCAAGCAATGAAAATGTCTCTGGTGTATTTACAGTGCACTTGGTATGTCGTGTAAAAAGATACATTCAGTATACATTCTAAGCACAGTATGGATATATGAACCCCACCATTTGCCATGCGATTGATGGGCATGTTGTGGGTAGGTGGGGGCTTACAATGCATACATATATACATCTACATATATATACACACATACAGTTTATACACACACACACACACACACACACAGCCAATGACCCTGATTCAAAGAGAGAATCTTGTTTATGAATTTCCATAAACTTGCGTATGACAGGTGCACAAGTCTTCCTAGATCTCTCACCTGTTGTTCTTAGAACAGATCAGGTGCAAACATCAATACAAACTGATAAAATAAGCAGCACCCTTATTTATAGTGTTCAGGTGTTGCCAGATGTTTCTAAACTCATCTCAATTCCCCTGCAGGCTTCCTTATCTAACAGTCTTCTAGCTGCCTGCAGCTGAGCCACAAAAGCTTGAGCCGGCTTCTTGCTACAGTTCAGAGAGCTGCTTTAAACCTTGATGTGACTGTTTGCGCTCACCAATGAAACCACGCGTCTCTCGCTAGCTATATTGAGGTTTCCCTCTCTAGCGAATTGCTACTATTTATAAAACTGAGAAAGCAGAAACACAAAGGGCATGAACTTTTTAATCTGATATCATATCTGGTTAATGTGCAGATGTGAATTGTTTAGAGGGACCGTGAGACAAAGAAATATTGTTTTTGTGTTTTGTTCACGCAACCCCCTCAAACTTATTGATATATTAATGTTCAAGAAGTGTTGGCACATTATTCCTTCAATGTCGTGTAACAGGCCACTTGGTGTCCCACATATATCCCATGAGGAATTTTAGGGAGTGCAGCCAACCAATGGTGCTATTTTCTACCACATGGAGCAGTGAGGACAGAACAGGTTGAGCCTAGAATAAGCATCAATTTTAGAATAGGCATGGGCTTATTTCCAGTAATGCTGTGAAGTACAGTACGTACCTGCAGTTGTCTGCTTCTAATGTTTCTGAGAAAGTCTGTAGATACTTCATGAAGGAGCAGTTAAGGCCTTGAGAAGTTTTCATTCTTGTTGCAACTGCGACAAATGACACACTAACATTTAAAATAGTAATACGATGTCACGCCAACAATTACTCACAGTTTGGAGAAGCCTTTTTGTTTTATAATGATATAAAAGTAGTATAAATATTCACATTTATGTAATAATGTATTTAGCAAATGCTTTTATCCCGGCAATACATTTTAAAAATATCCAGGGTTTCACATGGCCTTGCTATTGTTAGTGCTTACAAACAATGCTGTAAGAGTCCCATGTATGCTTATATATACACGTTACACACATACACACACACACATATATATACTGTATATACTGTATAACATACATTTAAAACACATTGATTAAATTACATCTTTGGCTGCTACTATACACCGTATATAGACAGTGTATGGAGGCATTGGCACAGTTAAGCCTAAGTGAGTGGCACTAATTAATGACCCCTAATGAGTCAGCTGTGTTCAATAATAAAATCACTATTGATAATGATGCATCATGACAGCTGATATCACATCAAATATCACGCTGTATTAGATGAGACGTCCAAATCCACACAGACAGAATCTATTTGATTAATTACATGTATGGCCATGAATGTCCTTCTCATTCAAACAGAAAATGAAGTTTTGAGCTTGAGTGCCTGAGATGTAATTGAAAACCACACGCCCTGTTACGTTACATCTACTTTAGGTAATAAAACTTAGGTTGATTATATAAAACACTTCCCAGGAAGAAACAATCGTAGGGTCTTGATCAAACACACGGTTTGCCTCTGTCACAGTCTGGCACTGATTCACCAGCAGCTGGTGAGGGCAGTTAACTGGGTTGGGCGCATGGCTTTTACACCTTAAATATGCCCTTCATTAATTCAAGGCCCCTGGCTCTCCACTCTATCAACAAAGATGAAGAAGGCAAAGAAAACAAATGAGACAATGCTACTTCAACATCCTGGCCGTGTGCCAAGCCAATCCCATCACAGGCATGGCTGGGCATCGCCATGGTGACTGCAACACCAGTCAGCCAGAAGAGCAGCTGGTAAACGGGAAGCAGTTTAAGCAAACAAACCTAGAGACAGTCAAGCACTGTGTGTTCACTGCAAAGAAAGAACAAAAAACAATCTGCTAAAGCCCAAAAAATGGGGATAAAATGGCTTTTATTCACCCTCAGAGCTGCTGCTGGGTTTGAGAAATTTTGGCGCCAATTTAAACATTCCTATATTGCTTTTTTGTCCTCTTCAGTGATGCCAGGCTTGGTCTGCAGCTGTCAGATGGTCAGTCCTTCCTCTGTTTTTAATTCCTTCACCGCCAAGATTGTCAGCATGTCTTTAACAGAAAGAAACTCCTGTTATTTCCTAGAACAACTCGGATGAGGCAGATGTCGGACTGCACTAACTCCAGACACTCTAGTCCTTGTTTTGATGTAAATAGAATTTCTTTTCCTTCAAATCATGAGTGAATCAGTAGATCACAGCAGTTGAAATTCGACAATTACCTTTGTAGCTACACTCTTCTCATTCCAAATGTTCAGTATGCAGGACAAATTTATTCAGATTTTCCTGTCTATGACAAGTTTTTTTTAATCTGATGTTTGTAAAATAAAAATCCAAAAATCTAATCAAAAAGGCAACATGTAGGAATTCACACACAGGGTGAAAAGTGGTGGAAAATAACAATTTTCTATTTTAATCTAAAATATCTGTCAACCTAGAACAATTCTTTTATAAAATGTGACATTTGGTCAACTGTAATATTTTTCTTGTAAGCAGATAAAAAGGAACAAACTGTACTGTATGGTATAAGGGTTTGTGTTTTTGACCGTTTAAACACAACAATATTAAATCTTGTTTCATGCTTATCAGATACAAGAACAAAATTTCTTTATTAGTATCTGTCTTGGACAAATAAACTGCCCACATTTAAATAATCTGGTCATGCCAATAAAATGCCATTTGTCCTTCAGTGGTCCTTATATTGCAGCTGAGAGGAGAGGCTATTTCTGTGTTAAGTTTTATTGACGATAACACTCTTTGTTCTGAAGGAAAATCTCTCTTAGGAGCTTAAGGGTGCAAGAAAAACTAATTGAGGGTCAAACTCAAAGTGCCATCTGAGAGGAAATAAACCACTAATCCCTTAAGTGCCCATACGTTATTAAGATCCAGAACAACGGTTAAATATATGGTATTGTTGAATGACGGCTGTGTGTTAATCGATGAATTGCACCCTTAGTAAACACCAAGTCTGAAAGAAGCATCACGTGCCAAAACGTGTTCATTCAAACAGAGATTACACAGAGTCTTCTTTATGGCCTTTGACAAAGTCTTTTAGGAACACTACAGGCTACGGGCACAAGGAACCCAACGACACCATCACAAGCTATTACAGTCCACACTACAGATTCAGGAGGTCTTCACACTGCATTTAACTGAGCATTTCTGATCTTTTTTCACACACCAAGACTGCAGGCTATAGGGAATGACTGAATGATAGTGCTGTTACACAGAAGGTAATAATGTCTTCTAATTAGAAAAACACACAAATGTGTTCGTTGTGGTGTATTAATGCATTCTTCAAATCCTGCATCTTTTAATAATACATGTCCGATATGAAACGACATATTGCAAATTTTACAAAAATTCTAAAATAACAACCAGCTGCTGTGTCAACTAACATTTCACCTAGAATCACAAACAATCGATTTGTACTTACAATAACACCAAAAATGATTAGTTCTCTTAATGTTGCATTTAAACAAAAACATGGTTTAACATGGTTGAATAACACCCATGTTAAAAGACAGACAGTGTGTGAAAATATAACCTGAGAAAAAATTAGGAGAAATGTGTTCATATCAACCTGAAACCTGCTGTGTCCCTGCGTTGGGGGAAACCTGGTTTAGATCTACAGGGAAAGCAAAGATTGCATCTGCCACTATAGCGTCTGTGTGCTGATGTTTGACTGATGAAAAACCAGCCCAGATAGTCACAGCTTCTGCACAGAGATGTAGCTTCCTGGTGAATCCATACTGACTGAGCAAAAGTGGGATAAGACCTGAAATAAACTACAATGATTTTAAATAAATGTGAAACATAGAAGAGTGCTGCTTATGCAATTATTTTCATCCAAAAAAAAGCTAATGTAAAAGAACGCTGAAATGCTACAGTTTGTTGCTTTTGTACCATTGTGCTAAGTAGTATGAGCGCAGGTAGTCAGTTCATAAATAAACACAACATAATAACTTATTGCAGCAAAAAGCCATATGCTAGCCTGGCAAAAAAGTTGGACAGACGTTGCCACAAACAAAATGTACAAATGTGAGTTTGATGCATAACAGTAATTTTTAGTCATTTGTATTAAACTAGGACACAGATAATTTGCCTCAGCTTATAAAAACAAACGGTGACCTTAGTGCCTTATGCAAGATAAAACTATCCTTTGAATACACTAGATGGATGCCTGCATAGTTTACAGTGTATAAAACATCTTTTGACTGTCTAAAGCTCTTTAAAGGCTTTTCCCACATTAATTAGTTGGGGGCTGTAATAGCAGATGATAGCCAGAGAAAGTATGTAAAATGCCTGAGTATCTAATATGAAAATTCCATATCAAGTTCATCTTATAGATCCACAAGTAGATGTTTTTCATATTGGGAGCAGTAAAAGGATGGGATGAGTCTGGACATGCCTGTGGATCAGTGCGGGATAAGTGATGAGCACAGCATTCTGACAGAGAGATGTGACGTGGGGGTGGGAGCTAATGCTAATCCTGCTATTGTCATTCTACGACTGACTGAATGTGCTCAGCACAAATGTCACCTTAGATATGTATGAGAATCTCTGCTTTTTTAGATGCCCATTGTTTATTGAGAGGTACGGAACTATTGTAAAGGGTTATGTTCAAAAAAACGTTCTGGTAGCTAGTGTAGTGAGCATCTATACGCTAGTGCACTCATAAGTGTAAAATTATTGATGACTCATGTTGCACTACACAGACTTTTGTCCAATCAGGTTTAAGTGATCCTCATATACAATGTGGTGGTTAGTTGCACGTACTGTAGGAAGTTATGGTTAATGCTAGAACAACTGGAATATATTAGTTATTCGAAAAATTAATAGGGCCAAACCCTTTAACAAAAACTTCATTCAAACAGGAAAAAAACATTAATGTGGGTAAGAAATTAATTGATTTTATATGGTCACAAACCCTTTATGATTATATTAAAGAGCAGTCAGAAAACCAACATAGTAGTCACATTTTCAGGCTATATACTATGCCAAATATACAGTTAAAAAATAAACTAAATTCTCTAAAGCAAATAACAATTATATTCCATTTCTTCTAATGGAATAAACCAACTAATGGAATAAAATGACACATGCACATTAAATGGAAGGCACTGCTATTCAGTGCAGTATACAGACTGCAATTTAACCTTGGCCACAGCTTCACTGTAACAAAATTCTTCATCAAGGCCAGTATTATTCATGGTTGAATTCAAGGCAACTTCGTGCAACAGCTACCATGGAAAACCAGCAAAAAACAGCGTCCTCATGCAAATACATGTGCATAAATGTTAGGACAATGACATTATTTAAAGCCCTCTCAGTAAGTTTTATTTTCTTATTTAAAGCAATTTTACAGGGTGCAACAGGGAGAGTAACTATTGTCTTTGTTTTACTACTTTCTAGAAGCAAAAAACACACTCACTCACTCTCTCTCCTTCACTAAATTGGCTGTTTATAATTCAAAGCATACTCTATTCCTGCTCATATATCGTCTAGCTGTACTGCTGCTATGTTTTCTTTCCACTGTAGGGTTATATAATGCTAGTGAGGGCCTCTGGGCTTGGCTAATGTCCAGTTCCACACAGGCTTTTCTGTGCCGTTTTCTTCTGGCTTCATCCAGCTGCCTTTATCACCCAGCAGCTGACTCTCTCACATGCCTCTCTGCTCCTAATGAGGGTCTCTGGGCAAGAATTGTACCCCTTTCTTGTTTTCCTTCATCTTCACCCTCCCTCTCTACCCAATTGCCCCCAAGCCATTTGTTATCCCTCTCTTGGCTGCAGAACAGGACAAGTCCAGCTGACACGCACCTGCTTAGTGGTCATGAACAGGACAGCTTCAGAAATGGAGAAATAACGTCTTTCTAAACAGGCTAAATCCTGATCCAAATGGAAACAGAGAGCTTTTTGATGCGGTACGAAACAACAGCTTTATATCAGCTGAACTGCTTTTATCGGTCTAAGTAAACGGGGTTTATAAGTTGCGAAGAGCCCATGTGTGGCACAGATCTTTCTTCCCATTCAAAGATCAACAGTTTCTAGAAAAGTCCATTTTAAAATATTCAAATACTGTTGGACAGTGTTTGTTTAACTGATTTGTGTTTTGCAGAGTTTTGCATATTCTTGAATTCTTCAGTTAATCATTGCCACAAACACCTCGTGTAAAACCTAATTATGAGCAGTAAATTGACATTGCACATTAATTTGGTTCAGACGCTAATGTTAATAGGCAGTTACGCCACTTTTTTCCAATGGGCTAATTAAAACTTGACTAGCACAAAGTGCTGAAATCTCTAAGGGAATCATTATGCTGTTACTGGAACCAAAGACAAAAGCTATGAAGGGGATAGTATACAGTTTGCTGAATACAGAGAGTATAGAAATTGCATTGAGAATAGATTGTTACACGCAATATATCTATAGATGCTGAGCTATTGACCAGTTTGACTTGCCTCAACACAACAACTGCTTAGAGATTAAAACACAACAGAAGCATGGCAGTCCTTGTATTTTGAGTGATGCTACAGCCTTTATAAACTGCCTAGGAAAATTGCTGGGATATTACACACATGAAATATATATATATTAACATTAACATTTTTAAATTTAAAAAATACATTTGCTAATATTAAACATTATCATGCACAAATAACAGTGTCAATGTTTCTAAAAACAGATTTAAAAACTTATTTCAATATTTAAAACAGACTTAATTGAGAGAAATGACTATTAAAAATATTGTTTCTAATAAAACAATGTTTTTTTGTTATTTAAATAGACGTGTTAATGAATTTAAAACAATTGCTACACGCTGTCATCAGTATAATTTGCCTGTGAGAGTGTTCTGAGAACTCACTGCTGGTATTTTTAGTCTTTCAGACAGACTTTAGATGCTCCACACATCAGAGAAGCGTCACACAGTATTTACACACAGAAATGGCTGGTGGCAGCTCAAGCAGCTCTGAGACGTCGCGAGTGACTTTGATAAAGTTAATCCACCATACCGTTCTACAGTGGCACAGATACGCTGACAGCCTGGCTATTTTAGGCAACACAAATAAAGAGCAGGTCAACTACGGGTGTGCTGAGGGAACTGTCAGCTCGGAAAGACAATTGGCTTTGATGGAAAAGCTGGTCCCAGCTGGGTGCAGGAACACCGGAGAGATGAAGAGATAGGCAAGGATAGGAGGATTGGTAGAAGAAAACAGAGATAGGCAGAGTGTGAGAGGAGCATGGGGGTTGGAGGATCAGCAGGTAACAGCTGAGGCAGAAGGTACAGTGATCCATCACATCACGACTAACAGGCTCAGGTGCCCCACATCCTGCTGGACATCTTAGATAAATGATGGGCTCTTGGGGCTAAAGGGGCTTAGAAACTGGAGACTGTGTCCCTACAGACTTACACCACCCCTGTGTGCCAAGTCACTCTTGATCCATCATGTATTTTGGGAGCAACCAGGGAAATTTAAGGAGAACTTTACTGATGTAGTGCAATGATACGCCTGCATTTTTTTACATACAGCTGATCTGCACACAGTTTGGAGGACTGGAGAATTGACCTTGAGGACGGTGAACCAGTTTGCCTCTTGCTGTACTCAAAGCAGGTTTAATAAATCGTCCATCTGACAACAGGAACCTCTTTGCATCCTAAAAACCTGCTAAAAAATAGAGACTGACCTTCTTTTTCCCATTTCTGAAACTCACAGAATCTGGAGGCTGATACAACTATCGATCATTTCTTTCCTCCTCACAGTTTCTCTGTTGAATATAAAGCATAGCATGACCTCTATTTTAAGGTAACATTAGCATTCCGGCTGCAGAAATCTCAGAGGACCAATTCAAAGGTTTGTACTCTGTAGAACAAAGAGAAATAAAAAGGTGAACACTGGAGAGCCTTTTCTTCCTTAGGCATGATAGCATCCCAATGGGGTTTTTGGTATAATATGGCTTTTATTAGGCATTTCACACTATACTGAGAATTAAACAAAATGAACCAGCAGTCAATGACCGAACATTTGTGTGTTAAATCTGTTGATTTTATTGAGAATGCTAAAGTTGACCACAGCTGCTGCTTATTGTATAAAAGAGTTTGAATGCAAAGTTAAATTGCATTGTCATTAACCAACCATGTACTTCGCATGACATATTACATACGAGTCTATATTCTCTGATCTAACACAGTCCTGGGACAAAGAGAACTACAAATTCTGTACGTCTGACACATTTAGTTCAAGTGAATGCTCTTTAAAAGCATTGTACAACTGAACTGAAGGGTGGGGCGGTTTCCAACACATCTTTCATTCACTGTTTGGGCATCACTAAGCAGTGAGACAGAGGAGGCCGGTGATTGGTGCAGAGTCAGCAGGAGCCGTCTGGCCACCCCAGAGAGGCAGCGTGCCTCAGAGCGTCAGCAAATTCTCACTGCCAAACACTCCACAAGCAGCAGGTCTGTGGACTAAGAGACATACAAACTTCATAAAGCCTTCCTTCTGCTTCAGTAGCTTCGGTAAAAACCCTGTGTGCTTTTACAAGGACTGAGAAGCTTCAGTGTGAATACTGTGTAAACTTACAGGTCTGTGAAGCTAAAACAAGCACGCTTATGTAACGCTACCCTAAGCAAGCAGCTATTGTAAATCATGAGATCATTAGACGCTCATCATTGGAGCTAATTCTAAACCTGTCTATGTTGAGGTCTAACCATTACAGCCTCATTCATCATTCCCTCACAAATAAGTGACAGGTGCCTCATTGCTGACCTCACTTCACCTCATTTTGGTCAGACAAGGCTAGAGTAATCAAACTCAGATGGGGGTGACAGTTGTTGAGTCAGCACACTGGGGCACATTAAGGGTTAATTTCATGAGCGTTTATTAAAGTATTCAGGCCAGAGGGCTCAGGGTAATGGGGAAATGCCACAGAAAGGTCAAGGTGATGGAGGATTGATGTTCCTCTCATGCTTTTCATTCAACAAACCACCATTGACCAGGTCATCAGTCCGATAGCCTCAGTTTACATGTCTGATGGCCTGAATGTCTAATACAACAGTTGCTGGGTATATTTTGGTATAGCCATTAAATAATACCTTTACAGGCCCACTGAATTCCTTGATTCTGATTGGTCAATGACAATGTTCGGCGGTCAAATAATGTTGTGCAATGACTATTAAACTGCAGCTATTGACACAAGCAATTTTGTAGCACTCTGTGGTCTCTTCTAACAGAATAAAATCATTTCAACTCCAATATTGTACGTTTATATATTCATTTATTTGGTAAGCAGACGTGTAATAAGCTGAATTAGGTAGCGTCAGCTGGGTCATAACAGAAAATAACCCCCATAGGGTGATAAGACCTCAAACCCCTGTAAGGGTTTATTTATAATGACCAACAATCTGTTCATCACCCCCTGTATAACTCTTAGCCTTATCTTATAATATTAGCAATAAAGACAAAGATAGGATGTTACAGGGATGAATCTGGGGGATTTGGAGGGGGGGGGGGTTCTACAATATCAGATGCCAACAATCCCCCAACAATAACTACAGACAGTAATTCATCACAAGCGTTCAGGGATCCTGAAAGGAAGAGTGCGATCCTGAAACCCGATCCAAACGCTTCACAGGAACACATTGTAATACAGAGGTCAGAACTGTAATCATCTGACCCGATCAATAATTAACCAAGGTCACCTTTAATGACAGCCCAGCAATGTGACATATATTATTCATACAAGGCCCATCTGGTAAAAGGAAGATAAAGATGGCGGCAAGACCCTGGAAGAAAGGTGAAGATGACGGATGAACAGAAAGAACAAAAATACAAATCAGATAACGGATTCCTCAAGGGACCATCATTTATCCATCCACAGATGAAACGCCTGATAGTCCCATTAGAGCAATGTGTTGTGCAAATATGAATTTCACAAGCTGAACACTGTGTACGGCATGTGATGCAGCAAATTCCAGTATAATTCCAATGGGATGAATCACCACAAGGCTGGAAGCTGTAGTTCTCCTTAACTCCACAAGGGTTCCACAGGGACATTCATCTTTGAGGAAACGAAGGGAGCCAAACTCCACGGGAAGGTGTGTAGTGAAAAAGGGCAGGAATAAATGCCGGCAGCCAAGCGTGCTGAGAGCTCTCACATTGCAAGGCGGAAAAGAGAGCGTTTGAGCCAAACTGGAGTCATTGGTTCAAATCCCACGTGGCAGAAGGGGATTTCCTTGCTCTCCCTCACTCTGACGCACATTAACTGCACAAATACAGGAACAGATAAATGATGCAATGTCAAGCAATCCAGATGGATCAAGGCTGTTTTGACCGTGCCAGTGCTATGCTAACCCTGTGATGAACCCTCATTCAGCAAAATCTTCTTTTATATGCTATGAATTATGGATTGTAAACGTTTCACACTGTCTTGCCTCAGACAGAAGCGTTATGATAGAGAGGCATTGTGTGCAGATGTTCATTGTCAGACACATGTTTGTGAACTCAATGAACTCAACAGCCAAAAGAACAGAGGACAAAAAATAGAAAAAAGCTGTGACAAGCATGTAAAGCAGCGAGATGTTATAATTGTAATTTTACTGATGTTAATGAAGCTTACATCCCACAAAAATATTGTACTACTACACACGTGCAAAAAACAATGACATTTTAGCATCAATTACAGAACTACAAGAACGGAAAGATCTGCATATGGATTCTGTGATAAAATGTAAAAAAACTAAATGAAATAAATTTTGACATTCAAATGTATAAGATGTTTAGCAAAACATTCAGAATTCAGAATGTGTTATATGCACATTCAGAATGCGTTATATGCACATTCAGCATATAACAAAGACACATGGATAAACTTATTTTAATTTTTAGGTGAACAATTTCTTTATATGACAAATTGCCATAGCAGCAAAAACAGACAAAGCATGCAGAACTTCTGTATTGTATCAGTTGAACTACTCACCCCAATAAACGTGTCAATTACGCTGTTCCCTGTTAGCTGTAGCCCTTGTGGGAACAAGCTGTACACCTTTTCATTTCACCATCTAGCTACGCTTTTTGTGCCCCACTAAAACTGTTGAGCGCAGACACTGATCTAAAGGGGCCGAATTCAGAACATGATGTGGACAGGAAGCACCAAACAGTCTATAAATGCTTTAGCAACAATCCATCTAATTACACAGCATTCAAAACATCACATTCACTTCAGGCCTTCATTAGTCCACTTCTCTACACTCTCAGCCCAGCTGGCCAAGCAGTCAACAGAAGCGCAGTTACATCACAGGCTGCCACCAAAACCACAGAACAGATTCACAAAATAATCAGACAGATAATAATAACCTGTTCCGTACAACCACACTACAAACTCACTACGTTTTACCAGCTCTAATCGTTGCTCAAATTGAGCTATTCCTGTTTGAAATCCATGGTCACTTTCCTTTGAAGTCATGGCCAAATATTTGCTGACATTGGGTCTGTGTGTCCTTTACATAGTGTTTGCTTGTTGGTTTCTACTGAACTGGCCGCTTTCTGAGCGCTGGTGCATGTGTGACTGGCCAGCTGCCCTTAGATAAAGAACAGAGTTTAAAAGGGTGAAAAAAAGAAGAGAAAAAAGACTGGCATGCAAGTGGACGGCAGTCGTTTTATATAATACATATGACAAATGCACTTACACAGGTTGAATCAGGGAACTATTTAAAGGGCAAATATCCTAAAATATTGCATGTAATTCTATAAAAGGGCCTGTAAGAAAGCTGGCATCCAGCAGGTTCTAAGAACTCTGTGACTGGACCACCCTGTAATGCCCCGTGATAGGCGAGACCACTTTACAAAGGAATCTAGTCCGGTATGTAAGCTCCGGCAGTCTGGGATAACAGCTACAGTACACAACCTCTCCACTGTAAAAAGAAAACATGTGATACTTTAACAGTAAAGGCGGAAAATATCCGAGCCAGATGTTTTGTAGACGCATTCTAACTCATTCCTGAAAACACATTCCTTAAGCACTGATGTGTGAGCCGCATTTGGGATAGAACGACGTATCCGTACTGAACGTGCAAAACTGGTTAAAACACAAAGATACAGATGGGTTAACATTGCTTTCAGTTTATTTCTTCATTCATAATACATCAGTTTGTTTACATGTCATATGCTCTAGCAGCCCTGCTGTTGGGGATTCGTGTTTTCTGCAAAAGCTGGTCACATGGTCACAGTGACAGCCAGAGAAAGAGGATTACGAGACAAAACAGTCTAGCCAGATTGGGTGTGTCCTCCATTGACCCCCCCTCCTTTTTATTAGACAGGGGGACTGGCGGAATCCTGCTCTCTCATCACCCCTGGCACATTAATCTACAGGCAGGCGTCACAATCCCCAACAGCGGATCTGAAGCAATTCCATTAACCTGGGCATTACTGAGACTGCAGTAAAAATCCCTCCTCAACAGTGCTGCACTTATTCACACCCTCTCATTATATTTATATACATTCTCCTAATCGTTAAAACGAAGGCATTAATACAATCACAGCATTGCAGATTTCAAATGCATTCACAAATTAATATGCATACGGTGTTGTAGTTTAAATGGGTCACTCTGGGGTTAAATATATTGCATTAATATATTTAGGGGTTCTCAACCTATATTATTACAAGAAATTCTTGGTTGGCAAAAAGACAAGGGCTTCTCTGCATGTAGTATAAAAAGTGCATTAAGCGTGCTGTATAAGGTGTACAGTATCAATTATAATACAAATTATAATGGACTTATATACTTTTTATATACATATTTTTACATTTGGTTGATGTTAACATTTTTGTTTAATGAATTTTGTAACCTTTACACAAATTAGATCAAGATCAAACAGCATTTGGAAAATCTGTGTAAATATTACTGCCGTAAGCTTTTTAATTAAGACCATTATATCTAAAACATCTCCCTCTCAGATCAACTCATTGCTTATTTAAGAGTCATTCAACAATCCCAGGTGACATCAGAACTATGGATTAATGTTATCAATGCCAGTGTAACTCAGGGTGAATCTGTACAATTTTGCCAGATGCCTCACGCCTCGTGTTGCCTCATTGCTGTCCCCGTTCGGTCCATTCCTCTGCAGGTCAGACTGTCCTGCAACAGCCTCTTATCACAACCTCTTCACCGCCGTCCTCATTGGTTGAGTGAGCGACTGATATCCTGGTGAGTTCTAGAAAACAAGTAAACAAGAATTTGTGTTTGTGTGTGTGGGTGTCCGAAAGTACGTGATCTGTAAACAGAACTGAGAAAAACGAAATCACATATTCACTAATACTGAATCATGTCATTTAGCAGTGATGGATGACCAGCTGTTCTCGGCTGTAATGTGATTAAGGTCAAAGCCAACAGAACCAAAATATTAGGTTTAAGGAAGTGCATAAATACATTTAAAATAAGGGCAAGTGGGGTGAGGTCATTTAATCTGTAAATGGTCAAGTCACATGCATCCAAAATGATCAAATGAAAAAAATGTCGAGGTGGAAAGCTTAACTGGGTAAAATTAAGTTGTGATTACATTCATTCATCATTTATCGGATGAGAGAAACTCAATAGAGAAGATGGAGTGAATTGACTTAAGAGCAACAAAGGGAATTATCACAACCACAGAAATGTCTTTTACAGAGACTGATTGTTTACCATCACAACTGAGGCAGTGTTTCTCTCTCCAACATTTTTATAATGTTATAATCTAAATGCCACCAAAACCAAAAGTTCTCTCAGTATAACTGCAGTACAAAACAATCCAAAGAATCTGTCCAATAGCTTTTTAATGGTTCCAATTGGCAGGAACACTTAACATTTCAATCTGTCACATTAAGCATTACAGCTTCAAACTCAAAAACAAAAATTCAAGGGCTTTTTTGTCTTACAATTACCCTTTATGCGAAAAAATATTAAGTGAAAGAAGTTTCATTTTCACACATTGTGTGAGATAATTTTCCCACTTATTTCACTTTCCAGATGTCTCAGACTCCGCTGCCATCACCTAACCTTCAGTTCACTGCAGAGTAAATGAAGCTTGCTGGATCTGAAGACAGAATCTGAAGGCAGTGATATGACCATCTCATCCTTACACACACACACAGACACTCATCCATCCAAATTCCTGACTGTAAGATCGAGTGAGCCTGGGAGATTAATGAAGGCTTGCAGGATAAAGTCTGAACCTCACTGGAGCTTAAACTGCCCACTTAGACAGGAAGACACTGTCTGACTGACATGTACAGCCAAGCAAAGGACCCAGCTAACAATTATATATGTTGTATATAATTGAGAATGTTTAAGAATGTTTAAGAATGTTTCCCTAATGTTTCAATGAAAGAACATTATTCAAACATTAATTTCTATAATTTGATATTATAGATTTTTGTATTAACTAACAATTTAAAAGTAACATTTATATATATACAATATATAATGCTAAAAAAAGTTACTAATCATCATGATTTTTAATAATGCTGAAAACTATGAGAGAACTTTTAGAAAACATTCTGAGAACATTTCCTGTTAGCTGGGTTAGCTTTTTTGTGTCCCATTACAGGTTTAGACGACTGTAAATCATATTTTGCAACAGACATGGATGAAAAAACAAACACAAATAACAACAATAATTTCAATCAATGGTTGTACACTAATTATACAAAAGAACAGATTAATTTACAGACAGCACCCTGAAACCATAGAATAAACAATTTTACTCCTAAAAGCAAAACTTATGTCCCCCAGCACCCACCAGTTTCTGTTTGCAAACACATCAAAGTCAATGAATTGGGGGCGGAGATGAAAAAGACTCAGTAATGATATTATATCAGTAATGATATTATTGTGTCATCTTTGCAGTGACTCACATTCCGTAAATGCAACAGCTGTAAACACTAGAGATCTCCAAAAGTGTACAAAAAACTGACAGAAAGCAGCAGAAATATAGAGAGAGAAATAAGAGGAGGGAGCAAATGTTCCCTTGCAGCTGAGGTTCATTCCATTCTCAGTTTTCCTAGACGTTTTTTTTCCTAGAACTCCTCTCTGTCATTTGACAGGATCTACAGAGAAATAGCAATCGACCGCAGCCTCGTCTGCTTAACAGAGAGTCTGTGTTTTAATAAGAGACAGCAGAGATGTGTTCCTGTAGTAACTGATCCTGATCTTCTGTTTGTTTTCATTTCAGGCTACGAGACGTTACTCCACATTAGTGTCCTCATCGCAGTGCTGACCTGAAACGTTCCACCACCGCAGAATATTTTACAGTCTATTACAGCGCAGCACGCGGTGTCTGCGCAGCTGTAGCGCAGACACGCCGCTGCTAAAGTTTCACGGTAAACATAGGCTAGAGAATTCCCAGCTCCAGGAAGACAGTAGAAAGCTCTCTGCTTCAGTTATATCCGAGATTTCACATGGATTTAGCAGGTTAAAATGGTTTGAGATATACGCGGTTATGGCTACGCCTTAGAACCTGCAGTTATACATCATTATTACAGAATTAGAGCCTTTAAAACTCCGGAAATCATTCAAGATTTGAATTTGGAAAATGTATTTGGCTGCACGAAAATGCCTTTAATTGAACAGCGTGCCAAAGATCCTCTTACTGTACGTCATTAAAACTCACATAATTTACAACCACACAGCTTTGTTATCGCTTATGATTTGTAGCTGTTACCATAACAATAATCAGTGATTGGAGAAAGCCATTACTGCTGTGAGTGAGGTGCCATCCAAAAACTTATCTTGCTTCCTCCCATTTACTTCAGTTTTACTTACAAGAGTCCAACGCCTGCTGAAGATATTTTTGCATTCTTTTAAAATAAAGTCATATAAATAAAGTCAGGGATCTGGGATTTTTCAGCATTCCACAGGAATTTGAAAACAGCACTACCAGAGATTACATAACACTGCACCTCACT
>JBAJNP010002978.1:0-43090 GCA_036877545.1 Yasuhikotakia modesta | reverse complement strand
ATTTACATTTATGCATTTAGCAGACGCTTTTATCCAAAGCGACGTACAATTGAAGGAACAATAGAAACAGTGCGCCAACTGAAAAAGAACAACAACAATCTTAAAAGCATGGTACCATTTTCCCTAGACTAGTATAACGTAAGTAAACAAGTGCTGTTGTCCCACCCGATCCCCCCTTTTTTTTTTTGGAGAKACAGTAGAGAGAGGCAAGGGAGAAAAGAGGAGGAAAAGAGAGAGAAGTGTTAGTAGTAGTTGCATTTAATTGGGGAGGTATAGTCTAAAGAGGTGAGTCTTTAGTCTTTTCTTGAAGATGGATAGTGAGGGAACTTCTGTAAAGTGAGAGATACATTTATCTTTCCTGGTTTTACTAGTCCTGTTTTGCATCATTATATAGTTTATTAATTGTTTTATTTGCATTTATATATATGCGGATGGCATGTATAGATACAATATACTGTCCGCAACCCTTTTCCAACAGACCTGTGACCTATTTTTAGGTTGCGATTTACCATTCAAGAAGCAGCTGATGTAAAGCACATGACAATCTTATTCTCCACAATTTAAGGGGTTCCCTGGTTTTTATTGCATCCCTTTCTACCCAACCTGTGAAACAGAGGCCCTAAATATCCCTCTTTCACAGGGAGTCATTTGATGAAAAACATTTGCGGGTAAATAACCCTCTAATTCCTGAAGGTTTGGAAAATGTTGGCTTTCTAATTCCTTGTTCCGATGTTCCCTGTTTAATTATTTATTTAAACACTAAATAAATGGAGGAATGCACTGTTTTGGTGGAAAACACAAGGCGCTGGGAAGCACACATCAGCAATTAATATTTAATATTAGCATTTTTTCCTGCTTGCTTTGTTGTGCCTTTGCTAAGAACCCTGGTTGTGTGTAAATGTGTTTACGCGTTGCACAATAGCTGTAATTTAGCAATGAAAATAAATAGAACATTTATTTCATGCTTGTCTAAGTTTGTTTTTCTAAACTCATCTTTGTTTAAAATCTATTTACAGCTACATGATAAAAGCGTATTAAATGTATTGATTGTATTATTTTAGGAATTGATTATTAATATAATAACAAAAATCGTATATTATCTATAATTAGGCTATATAGTTGTATCATATGATCTGGGTCTGTTTAAATGATGATGATGTTGTTACATTAACTCAAATCATATACTGACATTTTTTTATTGGGGTCAGAAACTGACTTGGAGTGTCTTTGGATGCCTCTGCGGAAATTCTGCTAGATCCAGTCCGTTCTGATAGACGAAGATAAATCATTTGGGTTTAAAAGGCAACTATAAAATATATCAGAAACATAACCATTATACATGGAAAAGTAGGGTTGCTTGGCAAAAGGAACACTTAAATAAAAAACACAACAAACCATGGACTAACTGTATATACTGAGTTGAAAGTGCAAATGTAGTTCATGCATTCAAAATTAAATTTGTTTGTATTTGTACTTTCTAGTCCGATATTTGCATTTGTGTATCTGTTTGTATTGCTTTGCTTAGCAGATAAGTAACATTATTTTACATGTATCATTATGACCAATAATCACTTAGCCAGGCAAACGTCATTAATTCACAATGATGTGAATTAATGAATTTCTTAATGAATTGCCAAGCAATTATGAGTTGCCTTAGCATATTGCTTACGGACCAAATCAAACCTCAATATTTCTATAATATTATGGTCTCTAGTCATGGCCTAGTCTCTCCTTTACTGTAAATGAATGACATTTATATCTTTTCATCATTTGCCAGCTAAAATCTCAAATCTGCCAATTTTTGAGCCAGACTCTGTTTGACAAGTCAGATAATGAGGTACAGTAATGGACACGTGAGAATGAGATGATTTTTTAAGTTATCAATACGTTATATATTATCAGTATTGGTGGAAGAATGTGTTATAATGTGCATTTATTCAAAAGATATTCACAGAACCAAATGCCAATAAAATTATTGCTTGCAGATTTTGTAAATAGAACCGCTACACGATATGGAAATAAATGTGTCTTACCCACACGGTGCATTAAAATTTGAAGTGCCAATTTAATGCTAGATGATCTTGGATTAGCCATCAACTGATTCAGGTCCTCAAGCAATTCAACCAACCATCAACTTTCTGCTGCTGGAAGACAAACATCCACTCAAATGCGCTTTTGCTGGCCTCTGTTTCCAGTGCTAAAGCACTGAACTATCTGCAGTACAGCTGCTTCTCTGTTCCCTGGCCTCACTGACAGACTTCACAGCTGGTTAGCTTGTGGATTTGGCACTAATGCTTTGTCGCTATGCTGAAATTCACACGGTTGGGTTCTCATAATTAGGCATTATGAGCTCTGAGGTGTCCTCAGAAGTCCATCTGTTCCACGTTGTTAAGCGTTCAACCCATTTGGAGATGGCTGTCATTTCTGTGTGGCCCTTGCAAAGTTGTTGCTTATTCAGAACGTTACAGTGAATGATGGCATCAGGGTCACTCCTAAATGGTAAAGAATCATGGGATCATTGGACATATTTACTTATGTATTTTTTCTTCACCTGGTGACAAAAGCCTGGGTCAGTACTTCATACTTCATACTCAAATGGCCACCATGCCATTTACTTTCCATGGACCCCAGGGAGGCCAAGCCGCCGTTGTTTACCAGTATCATAACCATGACGATTTGTGTTTTACATAAAGGAAAAGTGTGTGTCACTCTTTGCTCATCCGACAGTTTTACACGATTGTACCCGCTCTTTATTCTGCCTGCTGCTCTCATTGAAAACGAATTGCAAACTAGTGGGTAACTTTTTCCAAGCAGCCTCATGTCTGATCTTAAGCTGTACGTGAGTCAGTATTTTATGTCACTGAGAGAAAGAAAAGTTCTGTTGAGTTCTTCATGTTTATTTTCATTTTGTTCTGGTTTATTTACATTTTGCTTAATATTATTTTGATGTGCTGTGTACCTCTTGGGCCACCGTACCTGGAACCACACCCACTATGTCTGTCTTCACTCAACCGCCACACTGCTAACTATTGTTGTCTCTTTATATTATGTGAAAAATTCTTAGAAATCTCAGAATTACTAACTGCCTTTTCATGATGGACTTTATGGGGCTGGTACCTAATGGTGAACAGAGCTTTCAGTGCTTCAAAGTCCACACTCACCACTCTTCTCAAAATCATTGAAAGTGGCATCTGTTCTTTCTCTGCCGTGATTTTAAGGCCATATTTAGACCAGACGGGCTACATCTCTCTCAAACCGGCCATTGAATCCTAACGTTTCTGTGTTATTGTGATTTGTAATGTGGTCGGCTGTACTGTAGTCTATGATGGTTTAGAGATTCTGTCTGCCTCACTCTCCGGCACTGTTCAAGATCTAGTGTACTGCCATGCTGTCTACCTAGCTGTGGAATGCCCTAAATAGGCAACATGGGAGACGTGACTCCAATAGTCAGTCGTGGCCTAATGGTTAGAGTCTGACTTGTAACTGGAAAGGTTGTGGGTTTGAGTCTCAGCTCCAGCAGGGATTAAAGGTGGGGAAAGTAAATGATCAGCACTTGTTTACACCCTCACACTATGACTGAGGTGAGATTCTTGAGAAAAATATATTCTGAGTTAAATTCATAGTTTGGGTTTTATAAAAAAACAACAACTAATAACATGACACTCTAATAAGCATAAAAAGTAAAAAACTAAGAAGCATTGGGTTAAACAGTCAACGTTTAGTTAGAAAAACAATACAATATTTAAAAGTATACACAGAATTATTAGTATCAATAGTATATAATTATCTGCTGTTTTGTTCCTCACATAAATGAAGGTCCTGAGGTGAAAGAGTTTTAACCTCGGATTAAACTAACATAGTACTTTATGTTCTAGATCTGATTGAAATACTAGCTGACATTAACCCGCTCTTTTGGATTTACAAGTATTATTAGATAATTAACCTTACCAACTGACTGTGGGTTTCCATGTTATAGCCACAATAAAGTCCGAAATGCAAAACACTTCAGGTTTGCTGTCCCAGACTCCCCTGTACTGTGTTTAGCTTTGGCACAAGCAATCCTGCAATGGGCTATTAAAATTAATTTACCAAACTATTTGAACTGAATCAAAGTTAATTGCCTCCTCACCACGTACACACTGTGTTCAGGCTACAGTTGATCCGGAAAAATGAAAACCATGGCATGTAAAATGTAAATGCATTTCTGGTCGTGGTTTTACAATGAACTGGCACATGAAAAGGGAGTCCTCCGCAAAGTTTCCAACGCTGGGTAATTTTCCATCGGAGTTTCTCAAGGGCAGCTGTTTATGATGGTGTTTCCCAGTTATCCTGGAGTGCTGCCGAAACACTTGTTTTGTTTTTTAGCTTGATGCTGGAAAAGAACCTCGATGATGCGTTATCTCACGTAAATACTCCCAGATGGAATGCAACATATTAATTCATTTTCCCCATTATTTTCAGTTTTACTCCTTTGGCACTGTGAGCACTATTGTGATTTTACAAGCAAACAAAAAGCAACACAAAATGTACTGTTATGAATTGTGGGAAAATCAACATCTTTGAGTTAGATGGATGTGTGTTGTTTTGATATGAATAATACTGACAATGATCTGATACACTGATAATGAAATTAAACAGATCAATCCAGCATATGGATTATATGCAGATTAAAAGATGTTAGAATTAGAAAAACTCAAGAATTGCTTCACAAAAATTAACAGTAAAACATAATTCACTCTATTAAATATATATATTATATACATATATATTGGTCTTAGCATAAATCATTTTTAATGACCTTACTTCAGTGCAATAAGTGGCAAAGACAATGATAAAAGCAATGATAAGTGGTTTATTCATAATAATTTTATTAATTTTTTTTATTAATAAAGCTAAAACATCAATTAAAAAACAGTTTGCAGCATGTTTTCGTACAGAAATATCACAAGTATGCAAATGTGAAGCTTGGACAACACTGCAGGTATGCAATAACATTGTGTGTCTCTAAACTCAAGACATAAAGACGTACTCTCATGTACTGCTGTGAAACTACACATGGTCTTATAAAGTAGCCAGCTGCCAACAGTCACCAGCTACATAGCAAAACACTTCAAACTAAAGCGTTCCTGTATAGCTCAGTTGGTAGAGCGTTGCACTAGCAGCGCAAAGGTTGTTGGTTCGATTCCCAGGGAGCACATGTACTGGTAAAAAATGTATAGCTTGAATATACTGTAAGTTGCTTTGGATAAAAGTGTCTGCAAACTGCAGATAGGCTATAGAGTTGGTTTCAGTCATCACAAAGTGAAGGTGAATGGTTGTTGTTTTGATGTCTGGCTGAGCAGCTACAGCGTTCCATGGATGTGGAGCCGGGACACATGTAAACAGGTGATTAGCATCGGGGGAAACAAACAGAGATGGACTTGATCTGTGGATGCTGATCGGCAGATTGCTGGCATGTGGGGACGATTGGTGAACAATAGACTAAGTTGGGCTGTGAAGCAGATGATTGCTGACAGATGGAGGCCGAGCAGAAGAAGAAAGCAATCAGCTGGAACAGTGATATGGTTGCCATCAGGCGGATGTGAGAGAAGTATGATGTCAGAATGAGTCAGTGCCCCCCCACATTTTAGGTGATGTCAGTGTTTCTGCCACGGGGGGCGGCCATCAGCTCACCGAGCTACAAAGAGCTTGAGGCCCTTTAACTGATGACAAGAGCTGTTGAACACAGCTAATTGGACTCTTACCCATTAGCACCTAACAAACAAGCGGATGTGTTTCTTCATGTTAACATTTCTTCGTGTTAACACTTCGGAAAAACACAAATGTAACTGGGTAAATTGACAAAATGTAAACACAAATTGACTGTGGGCAAATTCAAAATCAAATTATGTTATATTTTAGCACTTTTACTGTCACTGTGAAATTGCAAAAATGTTTTCCTGGCATTTTATCATCCAGCTTCCTGATTTGTCACCCCTGAAGACACAATTTTAACAATTTTTTTCTTTCCTTTTTTATTTATTATATCTTTATGATAATCCTTATGAAATATAGTTTTACTTTTTTAAATTTGAGGTAAAATTTTGTCATATTCACCCACCAAGCAACATTATCTCTTTAATGAATGTGTGCGCTCGGAAATTCCATTCCATAGATTTTCGGTATTCCAATTATCCCATCTTCGAAATCCCTACCAAAACGTTTCCTCTACCACATAATGATGACACGTCTCAGGCCGGTCACTTTTAATGGGAAATACAAGGTAACATGGAACTGGGGAAAATTAGCCAATCGAATTTCGCTATAATGAAACATTTATGAAGCCCAGCAGAGCACCTGAGATGTTGTTGATGATCACAGTGAGCACTTCATCAGGACGGCTGTAATGGTTTTACCACGTTCTTTTATTCCGCCAGTAACCATAACAGAGGCAGGAGCCATACAGCGGGCAAATGCTTTACAGTCACCAGGACAGACCCGAGACCTCCCATCATTAAAGGTGATGATGGACCCAAAAGGGACGTTGACCCAGCCTCGCTCCAGAACTCGGCTGCGACCGGACATCGATCTCAGAATTCAGTCGCCATGCGTTTAGATGAGACCACCAATGTCTTCTGGTGACAAGTTAAAAACTATTTTGAGGTCATTACTGGACAAAACTAAAATAGTTTTTACAGGCAGAACGCAAATTCTTTTCCTTTTATTGACCAGAAAGAACTGTTGCTACAGTTACTTCATTTCGCATGTTTTCCAAGCACAGCTAGAGATTGTATTATTAAAGATGGATATGGCAAACTCTGCAGCTACACTATATCACTGGTGAAAGTATAATGGTCAATTTGTCTTGTGTCCACCTCAGAACAATGTGAGGGTTCTGACATCATTATGTCAGCATGCAAATACCATAAAATTGAATGTAGTGCCATGAGATAAATTTCTGACTTCATTGCTTTCACACATGTTTGTTTGTCTGACTTCCACTGAAACAAATAATCGCCTGTTTGTTTGTTCGTTCTAGAACACCAAACACATTCCCAAAATGGCCGCCAAATCTTGTGACAGCTTTAACTGGGGGTTAAAGGGACTGTGATTTTTGTGGCTAACTTTATAGGCTCCCCCTGGTGGACAGGCTTGGCAATACCAGTGACAAAAAGGCAATAAGGATGTCGCAGGGCCAGGGTGAGAGGGTTTGAGCCAGGATCAGTGCTGTTATTTAAAGTGACTTACAGTGCAGTGTGTACGTTTCATCAGTTAGCGTGTTAGCTGGGAATCAACCCATGACCTTTGACCTTCTAAGCGCCCTGTTAGGGTTCAAAAACAACTAGCTGGAGCACAACTGATATAAAATCCCTGTTTTTAAACTGTAACTTGATGTAATTACTTACTGTAAAAACACTGACCAACTGGCGTGAGAGACCGAAATAAACAGTAAAATGAAAATTAAAATGCATATGCTTTTAGGTCTAAAGTGAAAAAACAGCAACACTGAAAGAAACCTTTAGCCAAAACAGTAACAGTGAAACCTGTGATACATTTTTTCCTGTGATTATTATTCTTGTGTAAATACATTTATGCCTCCTTTTTCAAAACGTCTGTTTAAAAGCACCTTTTAAAGTTGATTATTTATGGTTTTTATTTTATTGTGATTATCCTTTTGGCCATATGTTCTTCTAATCTGAGATGTTCAGCTCATTTTTAATGGGCTTTTTTGAGTTTTCTGCTGCCCGGGACTTTTGATTAATTGGGTCAATGTCGGCTGGTGAGTCGACTGTTTTAATATTACAAATGTTCATCCAGATTATTGCGAGTGCAATATGTCGTGGCTGTCACAAGAAATTTTCCACAAGCAGTAGAGGGTTTTCTGTCAGGTTCTTAACATTAGCAAAAGGAAGAGAAAATTCCACTGTTCCCCTGGATGTGGTGCTTTGCTCGTGTTGGTCTGTAACTGAGCAACACGGAGGAAACAGGCAAAGCTCATTAGCAAAACCAGGCGGACAGCTATTAACACTGTATATGTCCCATACATCATTTCCCTGGTTGGGTTCGAAAAAGACATCATCATTTAATTTCAATCATTTGCTGTTATTTTTTCTTGCTAACACTAATAAACAGACAGCATTGAAGAAGAAGTTAATTTACATTTATTTGGCAGACGCTTTCATCCAAAGCAACTTACAGTGAATTCAAGGTATACATTTTTATCAGGACTTGCGCTCCTGCGACTTTAAGCTGCTAACACAACGCACTATCAGGTGAGCTACAAGATGGCTCAAATGTGTGACAAGAGCAGCAACCAGTAGCACTTGGTGTTTTAGCTTTCAGTTCATCTATATAATAATGTATTGCACAAGGTCAGAAAGTGATTATGTAAGTGTTTTTTTGTCTGTGGCCTTGAAATGATTAGGATTTGGTATTATTTACATTTAATAAACAGCAAAGAGTCACAAAACCACAGGAGGAAAGGCGCTAATGCCCAATGAATCTGGTTACTGGGGTTTGCGTACCTGACCCTGAATACCTTTAATCCGAGTACTTAAAGCCAATGAGCTCATAGAGTCTTAGCCACATATTTATTTGAGCCTTTGATCTACGTAGGAAAGGAAATGTTAACCCACACATTTTTGGAAAAGAAAAAACACAGACCTTTCCAAATGTTTACATGTTATTTCTCATGTAGTAAAGAGTAGTTGAAAGTTGGAAAAAAGAGCTAATATTTTAGTATAGGTGAAATCAGCTGGGTTTATTTTGAAGTGGTCCGCTTTTTTGGTAGTAATTTGCGCTGTTAGTTTCATAATATTAGCTTTGGAGCGCTTATTGTGAGAGCACGGCGCTCTGCTAGATTAGCCATCTGCGCCGTGTAAACACAGATCTCTCCCGTGCTAAGAAAAGAACTACGGCATTCGCTATGTCATTCGCGACGTGCAAAATATTGTGCCTCTTAACCGCCGTTTGCTGTAACACACCCCTGTGATGTTCTTATTAGTATAAAAAAGTTCAGTGATTCAAAATGTTGGTGCAAACATCACAAAGATAAAATTCATGATTATTATTATCGTTGTGTTTGCTTTTTAAAAGAAAATTGAGATAGTTGTGTTGTGGGAGTGAGAGCATGCATTGGCGTTCTCTCTCTGAGAAAATCTGCAAGATTTTCCCCTCAGAACATGCTGCGTTTATTGACGCAACTTTTTAGGTGGTCCTGTGGAAAGTGGAGAGGCCCCGCACACTTGGGGTCTGCACAATGTTGTACTTTTCCCCACCGCTAAAGGCTAATGTTATTTCTCTCACTCTTGCCTGTTTCATACAGACTTAATGAGACATCAAAGACAAACCGGCCTAGCTGTGAGTTTACAGTCTCTGAGGTCACCGGATTGTGAGGCTGACTTTCATTGTAATGCATTGCTGTAATAATACAAACGTGAGAGTAACTACGAACGTTTTATAGATTAATTTATGATAGATTTATTGAAGTATTATGAGTCAGTTGAATATGGTACAAATCCTTCTAATATTTAACATTAGAAGAACAAATCCCAAATTTTTCTTGGAAAACATTTTAGATGCATAAAAAATGAATAATGCTTTTAAACTCACCAAATGTCTTTAAAGTCTTCTGAAGAAAATTTTGACAGGTTCAACCAACAAAAACATTAGTAAATTTAGTTATCACAGTACTGTGTAACTATCACAGTACAGTACAAAATCTTTCATTGGAATTTTAAACAGAATAATGATTATCCTGTAAAATAATAATTTCCCAGTTATCACTGAATCCTACTGAAGTCATTCCAAAAATGTCTTTCCTCTTTGGATTACAAAATGAATTATTTAACAGAAGTTGTCACTGCTTTTTTCTTTAATGTTTAAGTTAATTGGAACGGAGACCATTGAACCCCACCAATGACATCATATAGGACTGTGTGAGGGACACATTAAGGTTTTAGTTATTGCTAAAAATTAGCCTTCAACTTGATTCCAATAGCTTCCCATTAGCTTAGTAAACTTTACTACGCAGATGATAAATGGTTACAAAACATGCAACATTTACTGTACATTAGCGTTTTAAACAACATTTTTAAATACTTTTAATAGCAATAAATTCCTCATTGACTTTTACTGTATGGAAGCAAGCAGTGCGAATATACCGCATAGAACACTAGTTAAAAGGTAAAAGACTAGCAAACTATCCAGGTCTGTGGATAGACCTGTTGGCAACAGCCAATCAAACAGATAAGACAAAACCAATGGGAACAGTGCTGCCAAAAGAGCTATAACTCTCTCATGCAACATGATATGCAGCGTCTGACTGTAAAACCTTTTCATTTCCTCCCCTCGTTCAGAGAGCTTTGAAGTCAACATTTTTAAGCAGTACGGGAAGTGCTGGACTGGAACATTTAAGCCTTTTTGATGCCAGTACTTGTGAACAGTTTTGTGTTTCCCCTTTCATTGTCTTGCATAATTATTTTATGTCTAAACGGGTCAAATTTATGAATACACCATACAAAGCAATTTTTAAGTTTTTTGATATCTGACATATTGTCTTCATTCCAAAACCTGCTGCATTAGTGACTACAAAGGTTGGATTGGTTTGATTGGATTACGGGGATCACATGTTAAAACCATACATGGTGTTCTTGTAGCACAATTGGTAAAGCATTGCTTTAACAGGGCAAAAGGTCATGGGTTCGATTCCTGATTCCCAGGAACACATTTACTGCCACAGTGTGAAACCTGAATGCACTGAACTGTTGAATGCATAAATTTAAACACAGTCTTGACTATTTATGTTGACCATAGTGTGGTACAGCCTTTTGTTAGAATCAAAGTTGCATTGTAGATGTTTTCTAGTGTAACATTGTGGGGGTTTTTTTTGCTTTTGTTTTAGATGTTCAATGTTAACCTCAAACCTTCATTAATATATTTTGTGTTACTTTCCAGGCTATGTAAATATTTGAGCACATGCTAAGCTAGCTCACAGCATCTCAAGAGCCTCTAGACTGATTAAACTAGCCACATTCTAAAAAGATCCCTGATCAAAGTTAACCGCCAGTGTTGGTCTACAGTTTTAACTGGGGTCAGACCCAGTACACTGAAGCCCAGATCACATACCGGGTGGTGCTGTGTGACCCTTTTGATTTTAACATGGCAGACTGTCATAGCACAGTATCAGAGGTGCATCAACACTACAGCGGTGAAATATCAGTTTTCAACACTCTCAGTTTTACCTGCCATACAAGATATTGCTCAAGAAAGCAGACAATAAAAAAGAAACACAACCTCAGGTTTTAAACAAATAGCGAACAAAGGAAAGGATGGATGCATAAACACACTGACAGTAAACGACTGTATCCATTAACACTGTTTGGGAATTTCACTGGAAAGCACTGGAAAGCACTTGATAAGCAAGAACTTCACAAACAAGCAACAAAAGGCTTGTGCTCAAATTTCAAAGCTGTTTGGAAGGTTCTGCAGTAACCTTACAAAAGCCCAAAACAACTGTTTCATTGTCTTTTCTTTTAATGGAAACTGTAACGTTCCAGTAACTTGTCCATTATGACAAATCAGCATTCATAGTAGTCTGTATAATATTAATATTTAGTCCTCATGCAGCCTTCCTGTGGCTCAACTGGTAGCGCGTTGTGTTAGCAGCACAAAGGTTGTGGGTTCAATCCCAGGCAGTGCAAGAACTGATAAAAAAAATGCATACAGTGAATTCACTGTCTGTTGCTTTGTATAAAAGCATCTGTCAAATGAATGAAACGTAATTTTTAAAATTGTATTTTTGTAATTATTTACAATTAGTTGCATCTTACATTAAAATTTATCTTATAAGATCTCGCAAAAGTACAGAAGTTTTTATCTGTTTTTTATGTCCCCTTTAGGGGCTCGTTTTGTAAACATATATTTTTACACCAAATCTAAAATATACAGCCCTACTGATCATATCCCATGAAATGATGAATGCTCCTTTAAGAAGGAACAATAAACTGCATAAATTGATAAATGATTTCTTTAAGTACAGAATACTTTACATTATTTTTTAAGGTTACATAACTCAGACGTTTAATAGATCTCATTAGGTAACGTTTACAGTCGGTCCACAGATTTCATGCGTTCACATACATAAGAACCGCAACCGTAAGCCACCATTTTTAGATTAATGCTTTATGTCAATAAGTCGTTTCCTCTTTCATATTTTGATTTCATTGCAGCACAGTTACAACCCGTCTGTGCCAGTAATATCTTAATCCATAAACTTCCTGTGAAACGAGATCGCTTGCCAGTTTTTGAGGTTTATGTTTTAGCACATAAGTTTTCTATAAGCTCTTATTCAGCTGAAGCGTGTTTTCAGAACTTACCTGTTCGGCCACAACGGTGTAAAAAGAACCAGGTTTTAAAACAGAAGTTTGGACATTTGATCATGTTGATCTTTAGGGAGGATCTGCTAAAAAGCATAAAAGTTGCTTATGCAATAATGTTGTTACTGTCACATCCAATTCAAATTTATTATGTTACACAATAAATTGTGACATAATAAAGTATGTGAGCTGTACACAAAGGTAGGGTGAAGCGAAAACACTGTTTAACCGTTATTAAAACGTTCTCATAACTCATATTCTCACACTCATATTGTTTTAACCTGTACTCTGTTACTTTCTCTGTAGAAGAGTATTTCACACTTGGGGTTGGAGACTGAAGGTTCTAAGACGTCTCCAAAAATATTCCAGAGGGAAAACATTGTTTCCTCCATTTTATGTATTTCTGTTTATTTATTAGCATTTGTCTCTGTTTCCTTGCTACATACACACTTTCCAGAATTGTTATTATTCTGTTTTGTATCATTTTTCTCACTTATCCCACTCAATGGAGGTTTAAATGCAATTCCTAAGAACAGTAAATTCCTAAGGCAATAAAGGGGTAAATTTCTTTTATTCTTAAGGCAGTAAAGCTTCTGTGACAAGATATATTGTAAAATTGGCTGCAGTATAAATACATTTTAACTCAAAATGTTAATACATACAACATAAAGCACAGCCAATTATTTAAATGCTTAATGTGTTAATAATGTAAATGGCTAATGTTTCATTATGAATAAATATATACAGGTGCATATACGTTATATAAGTAGGGAATTATATATATAATAAGTAGGATATATATATAGGTATAGTAGGGTAAGTAGGGTATATAAATAGGGTATAATACGTATGGTATATACTGTAAGAGAGGCCTTCACAATACATAGCAGTATGTATTGTGTATGTATAATGTACTGCTTGTCACATAACAAGCAGTACATTATAATATAGGTTTATTTAGAATAAATATCTGAGGCAAGAGACTGTTGTTGTATTCTTTGATATTCTGCAGGTCTGTAATAACTGTTATTTGTCTAAAGCACTTTAGAAATTACAAAATAATTCTTCATGATTTAATGTTGTTCTTTGAGTTTTTCCCACGCACCTGTGACGAAACCGACCCGTTTGGGTTTTCACATAACAAGCAGTAGCTGAAATACACTAGCGTGAACTCCAGAGAAACTGTGATTATGACGCAAATCTTTGTGTGTTTCAACTCTTTATTTTCATTCATTTACTCGTTGTGCTGTGTGAGGTCTTTGAACGCGTTGTGACCGTGTTTGTTTGAAGTGAGCTTATTTAATGATGACTGAAAACGCCAAGCACAATTTTTACTGAATAAACTGAACTAAAACATGCAACACCGGGGCTTGAACAGCAAAGCAGAGCAAATAAATACCACAACTATGGTGAGAAGATATTGCAGACTTCATGCCAGTTGTTGCACCCTTAGTAAAACTTGCCTCATTTACTAAAGATATACATTTAGTCATGATGCTGTATGTCAAAGTTTCTCTTGTATATAGTGTTATTCTGATGATATCCATCAGAGTGAGGCTGGCCATCTTTCATTGGTGGAAATCTCTGAGTACTTGTTTTGTGTGAGTCTGTATGAAAGGTATATGCATATGTGTTGCCAACCGGTTGAGCCTAATACTAGCAATGCCAATGTCATAAATGTGATCTCTAGGGGACATGTTCTTTAAATAAAATTGTGCTAAATTAATGCTAAAAATTAATGCTAAATGCATTAACAAAGGACACCCGCTATGTTCCCTCAGCTTAAGCCATAAACTGCTACTGCAGTGACATCATCTGGCACAAGACGTTGTTTATAACGGACATCCTCCTGTCACACTGAGCTAACTTGTCACCGTTTATGTTTGGGTTGTTACTCAGTGCTGTTTTTGTTGTTGTGAATGACTAACACTGTAAATGAGACATACGCTACACCACTACTGTATCACATTTACTGACTGAGCCGCCCAGAAGCTGTCGACTTAATGACACAGGGGTTCACACGTGTGCATTAATCACAACCGCCTCATAATGCGACGCGGTTCGTTCCCACAGAGTTTCCAGCATGCCTAACCGCTTCCTATACGTTTGATCCACTTCCTGGCCACAAAGCCTCTCCAAACATCCTCTCTTGAGTGATTGGAGAGCAGCACTTAAAGGAAAATGGTCAACATTACTCCCTGCATCTGTATGACCTACATAAACCCTATGATACAGTGAGATCCCAGACATAAAACCTATTCCAACTAAAACAGCACGACTGAGTTAAATTAACTTTATACCCTAAAAATAGCTCTTCAATATCCATTTCCTCTAACACAGCGCTCATGACCTGTCCAAACAACACCTACACTATGACCCAGGGCCCCGTTCCAATTAATTTTACCCTAGACAAGATGGTTCTGGGAAAATTAGCTCCGCAGGCGGAGATAAACCCGCTGGTAACAGACAAAGAGCCAGGATAATATCAGAACCACATTTTCAGAACATCAGAACCACATCAACAATAATTCTGGCTAGACTGAGATGATTTGATATGAATTTATACAAGTTATAATGGCAAAAAGATACTTAGAGTTAGGACTAAACAAACACTGTGATATTTATGGTGAGTTGTGTAGTATTATAGTCAGTTATATGTGATGCCTTTGGTCTGTTTTTGACATAGCTAGTTTGTTGATAACATAGCATAGTTAAGTTAGTTCATGTGCTTCATTTCACTCTTTTTTATTTCTAAATATTTTTTTAGAAATTGCTTTGAATGTTCTTAAATGAATTATTATTTAAGAAACATATTTTAGAAAAATTGACTTGACATAACATCAACTTGCGCATACATAAAGTGATTTATAGCTAAAGTAAAACTTATGTCTGATGTCTAACTGTGATGTGTAAACAAACACAGAGATGCATCTTTGTTTGTGGACAGGTTATGAGGTAACAGCTATCAAATGGAAAGCAGGCCATGTATGACAGAGGTCCACAGATGCCCCGGCTAAACTCCAGCACTGTTTTAGTGCAAAGGTATGTAAGTAGCCTGTATTTGAAGGGGGGTAAATGCAGTATTTGCTTATGACCAGGCTCTCTGTTGAAATAAACCAAAAATGGGCTATTGGGTTCTAAACCAGCAGTGATTGGTTTGTTAAGATTTCAAATCTGTGTGTGTATTCCTGTGGCTCACTGAAGGATTCGTCTTTACCCCATGTGAGAAAGTCAAGTACCACTTACTGATTAAATCTGACTTCACCGTATTCAAGTGACACCATTACTCAGAAGACATTAAGAATTAAAGGGCCGCTAAGCCCAGACAGAATCCCATTGAGAAAAATTACCAAGTGTGTGAGAACGTGTCTCTTCTGACATCTGTCAGGCAAAGGTAAAGTCATAACATCCTCCCACATTAAAACTGATCTCGTTTTAATCTGACATGCAGAAACGTCTTGGGCTAAGGTTGAGAGGTTTCATAAGGATTTACCACATTTACCACAGCGTTGCGTGTTGAGACCAAGGCAATTTCTTTTGTAAGAAGCTGCCCCCAGTGGGCTGGGCTGGTTCTGCATGGATGGAACGTAGAGGAAGGGAGCGCCCAGTAGTCGCTTTCATCTGTCTTATCGCAAACAGAGAGATGTTTCTGAGGGTGAAGGTAGCGTTGGGCGTTATCTTATCACACCCATTTTTTCTTTTGTTTGCTGTTGATTTGGTGTGGAAAATAGTGTGCTAAAAAAACACCTCAATGTAGTCATCCGTTCTTAATCTGTTTTAAATTGAATGAGGTTTGTTTGTAGTAGCGTTTGCTAGTTCAGACATTAGTCCTTAAATTTACAGTTGAAGATTTGTTGTAATCTGTCATCCAAAGTGTTAAACTTGACAAGCAACTTTTAATATATGGATATGAAAAATATATTAAATTGTGGAGGTTGTCAGGGAAACAATTGGCTATGAGACAATAAAACAAGCAAAACAATTTAGCACACTTTTATTGAAAGTGGACTTAAGTCAAATCTGAGGATCAAAATATCCAATTTGATTTTACAGGAAAACACAAATATTTTACAAGGTGGCCATTTTGTGTAAATTTGAACAATGTGAATCATACAAAATAGTATAATTATGGTGAAATTATTCAAACATGAATCAAGCATTGGTACCCTACCCCCACCTTTACAACAAATGATCTGTGGGACTACTGTATCACATTTACATCTGTACTGTATCACATTTACATCTCTGCTGTATCACATTTACTCACATATACAGTTCTGCTGTATCACATTTACATCTCTACTGTATCACATTTACATCTGTACTGTATCACATATCTCTACTGTATCACATTTACTCACATATACAGTTCTACTGTATCACATTTACATCTTTACTGTATCACATTTACATCTGTACTGTATCACATTTATATCTCTACTGTATCACATTTACATCTCTTCTGTATCACATTTACATCTCTACTGTATCACATTTACTCACATATGCACCTCTACTGAATCACATTTATCACATTTACTGAGTGAAATGAAAAAAAAATACATTTTGACAGGAAAAACAGGTGCATTTTGTTAAATATACGTGACCTGCGGTATTTGTGTTCGTTTAAACGGCAGATTTTCCTAATTCGTGTTAAACCGAGGCTAATGTTTAAACACAGGAACATCACACCTGATGTTTCTGTCCTTCTAAAACCAGCATTAGTGGATTGGTAGAGGCTATTTCACTCTATCAGAGAATGACGCACTCCACAGGAAGGAGGTCATTAGTTAAGGGGAGGTAACAATTAGCAGGAGCAATTAACCTTTAGAAAGACACCAATCTAGTAAAAGGAGAAATGAATAATGTCCATCCACTGATATAAATCCCATATATTGTGTCAGGCTCATATAAGAAAAGATGAATACATGCATGTGGTGGAACTGAGTGTGAGATAGAGTACAGTACAGTACAGATAGTGTTCTTCTCTGTTTGAGGTGTTTTCTAGCCTAATGTTAATACAGGCAAAGAGATCCCATAGACTTACATTATAGGACACATCTAATTATTCTGAACGTTGTAAAGACTCGTAGGCAACTTCTATGAACATTCTAGCAACTGCACAGCAACCACTATAAAACCATTATATCATACACTTATTAATAATAATGCATTTATATAATACAACATAAAATACCTTTATTTTCTATTAAATTCTATATTCATATTCTAAATTCAACACTTTATTTTGTGTCAGGCCGTTAATGGTTCTAATCCTTTTCCTGTGAGAAGATAGTTTAGACAATCACGTTTTTGTCTTCAGTTTGTCTCATTTCGACAAATGAAATGTGTTTGTCCATGTCATCCATACATTGGAGAGCATACATTAATCACTCCCACACCACAAAAGTCAACATAGGAGACTCCACGTACAGAGAGACCCCGTCACTCTGCAAGCTGCGGCATGTGTGGCCAGTGTGATAACACACACTGAGCTCTAGCGCTCATTGTGTCCTCTTTAGACACCTCTGTAGCTGTGAACACCAGTGAAGTTACACAATGAGGATATCTGTGATGTGGGGGAGTGTAATTGTGTGCTTTAGTGACTCCGGTGGCACGCTGGCCTGTCTGATAACTGACAGGCACGTAGTGTGGATGCTAATCTCTCTGTGAGGCGAGGCTGCTAACAGCTGGAGAAAACAATGACACCAAACAATACCACACACCTCAAGCTAAAAGCTAGTCAATACGAATACATGTAATGCAACTGCTAAGTTTCAGGCTTACATTGAATGATTTACTTTTTCTAAAGCCTTATCTTCTCAATATCACATTGCATATATTTTTATAAGGACCATTCACTTTATATCCCAATTACATTTACCAGGAAATTGCAACAGTGAATTGCATTGTTTTGCCATGTTAAGTGCACACACTCATCCGCATTTCTTAATAGGAAAATTTCCTACGAAATCCCACGGTGCCAATGCTAGGAAGTGAGCTACAAATATTTTGTTTAGGCATGTTATAAATTGAGAAATATGTAATACAAGTTAAACGTAATAAAAGCAGTCACAGATTGTTTTCTTCTATCTGTCATCTGGTATGTTTTGTAACAATTATAAAATATGTTTTTGTACCAAAATAAAATCTTATAAGGCAGCATAATGTTGCTACTTTTGGAACAACTTAGTGTATAGTTTTTAACTTAGTGTAGTGTGCATGGCTATGATGCCTTAAAGTGTTGCTTAGGTAGGGAGCTCATCAAGTTTTGAAGCAAAGCTATAGCGTTTGTTCTTCTGTAAGTCCATCGTTTTTGTTGTGTCATAAGAAAGCTTTTTAATTTCAGGACACTAAATTACATTATGCAAATAATTAATTCCCTGTGTGCTTAATCCTTTGTTGTGTTGTATGTGAGTTAAATAATTTAGTTCCATTTCATTATGACAGTTTAAAATAAAACACATTTAATGTGTCTAATTACTTACATACACAAACCCTGACAAACTTCGTCCCTCATCATTTGTGTTCAGTTAAAGGTTTCTGTGCAAACATGTGTTTGCCATTTAAAGGATCGCTGTCAGGTGATTAGACCCACTCTTAATCACAGTGTACCGGTCAAAGACAAAATAACATACAGTGATCATAGCATGGCTACACCTCAAACGGAGGAAAACTACACTTTCTACATGTGTAAGTGCACGTACTCTGACAGCAATCTATTTGTCGCAGCATCAACTGTTGCTGAAGTAAAATCTTCAAGTGGCCTATTTTTACCATTATGTAATGTTGTCTTAAACTTTAATTGCCTATGGGTCGTGAAATATGGCACATTAAAAATATTTCACTAGCTCTAACAACATGTTTATGAACATGCCAATTTCTGTCAGAAGAAATTACAAAAATGGAGATTCTCAAGATTTTTCTTTTAATGTGTGTCCAGTGTTTAACATTGTTGGTAGACAAATAAAAAAACTAGTGAGGTGTAGTCAAACGTCAACAGGGTTAAAGGGACCCTGTAGGTATAATCAGGACTAACATGTCTTCCAGAAGTTGCATAGAAGTCAAATAGCCAGATTAGACCTGGCCCAAATAAGTCAGCTGTTGTAGGCCATACTGAGGCACCAAATGGTTGAGAGTCCATGAAGTCTGTGATACAAGGCTTCCTATTTTTGGGTTTATGGTGTCCTCTTCGATGTACCCTTGTGGAGCAGACTTTACAGAGGACTCAACAGTCTCAGAGGAGCACAGCAGGCACTGATAGTGGGACGGGGGCGTAGGAAACCTTCAGTAGGAACTTTGGCTGCTCTTTCCAATGATAATGACACGGCTGACACCAAAAGCACTTGCAAGTAAGTGGTCGCCCCTGGAGACATTTCTGCTCAGCCACTTGAAAGCAGGGCGGAGGTACAACACTGATGTGCCGAATGTGATACCCTACACCCCAGGCCCTCTGTGAAATCACAGCCACGTCTCCGATCGTGATGCGGTTTCCGATGAAAATATTTTCGTGGGCAGGTCAGTCAGGTATAATGGGGTTGGAAGGGTGGAGAATGGAAAACCTTATATTGCACCGCTTGGCCTGGGTCATGGACTCTAAGATCTCTGCTGGTGCAAAAAGCTTTTTGGCAGACTCAGGCCTTTACTAGGGACCAGCATTGTAGGGGGTGTCTGGATGGTAACCCTTATTTTGCTTTGCAAGGGTCACCTGTGGCAATTACATACTGTGTATTTGGGGGCCGCCTTCAATTAGCCCTGCAAATGTCTGTCTTGCAACATTGCAAGTTTTTTAGAATGAAGATCACAGTTTAGACAGTACTGCATTGTAGGTCCTATAGGTATGGAAAAAAATGATTTTAAACTGTTGCTCAGTTTTAGCTGTTAATCTCATCTGTTCATCTGATTTAGCCTAAGTGCCACAAGGCTTATTAATATTTTTTATTTTCTACAAAGTACCATTCTTTACAGACAGCACATTCATATTTTGGTATGTTCTTTTTAAAAGCAATATAAGCTTACATTTACATTACATTATACATTTACAAGATTAACAGAATAGAAATAAAATATTGCTGTATAAACACTGTTTAGTTTAGCCCCAAATGTTGTATTGTACTGAAATACAAATCCATAATCCACACAGACAAGCTATATTTAAAAATACAATGCCAGTTGTTTTCTTATCTTACTTTTACTTACTTTTTAAACTTTTTTTACTTTTTATTTTACTTTTTTTACAGTTGGTTTTTACTTACTTTTCTTATCTTACTGTCTTTTGTTTGTAAATTACTGTAAGTCTTCCTTATTTCTTGGAACTGTGTACAAACACATCTGCTTAAGCAGGAAGAATATAAACATATAGTTAACCTTTAAACAAGGCCTTTCTTAAGAGCCAGACTTTTATAAGGCTGTTAGCTGCAGTGACAGTATATCAGATTACTATTTATATCAGTATTGATCTTATCAAAACTGCCATTTTATTCACTGAGTTTTATTAGCTGAGGTGACTTCTCCTGTGCAGTGATCTCAAACTGGGTCAAAGATTTTAACCTAATAAAACATGCCACCTACTGGGCTGTGATTCCCTAATTAACATCAGCTAACATCTGCTTAAACCAGTTGGTTAGACCAGTTGGTTTGGCAATCTTGGCTGGTTAGTCTTGTTGGTCTCCCAGACAACACTGGCTTGGCTGGTAGACCAACTAGAAGCAGCAAATGTTTGTGTTGTATTAATTTTTATTTATTAACCATAATACTTAACACAAACTTCCTGAGCCTTCCTGTAGCCTAACTGGTAGAGCATTGTGTTAGCAGTGCAAAGGATATGGGTTTGATCCCCGGGAATGCAAGTATGCAAAAAAATGTATACATTGAATTCACTATAAGTTGCTTTGGATAAAAGCATCTGTCAAATGTAAATTAACAATACTGATAAGGCATTTAAATATATTAGTCATTGTTAATATCATACATTTTTACAACTAAAAGTGTTATTTATTAACATTTGTCAATGCACAATGAACAAACGTGAATGAACTATTATATTTGTATTATCCAACATTGTCAAAGATTAATAAACATTATAAAAGTATATGGTTGTTTAATGTTGGTGTATGTTACCTAATGCATTAACTCATGTTAACAAGTATATGCTTGACTTGATTGCAAATACTACTAATTAAACTGACCTATCAAAAACACAGCCCTCCAAAAGCGGTGCCAGTTAGCCAAGATTAAAGGTTAAACCATCAATGAGTGACTTTCTAGTGAAATCTGCAACACTATTTGTAGTGCCATAAAAGCACATGTGTTTCTGTAACCTGAGCTGTGGGTGATTGAATAAAATAACAGCACAGATCACTGCAGGAGATATCAAGACATTAAGGGGACTCATTTTCCCCGTCCCGCGCTTGATCTTTTCTGTACCCGTTTGCTCTGATCAGACGGGGGTTAAGCCCAAGAAAATTGGACCACACGGCACAGAGAGATTACAAGTTCAACTTGCCATAATAACCCAGTGGCAATCAGACAGACGGGCCGGAGACGGCTGGGGGCTGTGACAGCGTGAAGGAAAGTTCCCGTAGGAAACTCCCTTCCAAAGACTTAGTCGTAAGGATTAGACGCCCCCATTAAGTGTTTCAGGTGTCACTGCTTCCAGAAGGAATCCCAGAGAAGATTCCTTCTGACTGTCACTGTGAACATTCGGGGGAAAAAAAACTCGGAAAAAAGTTCGGAAAATGTTAAAGTTAAATAGGTTAAAATTTGTGTAATTGTGTTAAAGCAAAACAAATAGTGATATTAAATGTATTCAGTTACAGCACTTTACCATGAGGCCGGAATCTTTTTAGCCCACATATACATGCAGTTCGGATTTTCTCATTGGATGAGATGTGCTTTTGTGAAGTTTATTGAAAAAAATGTTTCTTTTAATTTACATTAAACTACAAATCAGAATCAGGTTAATTTTTTCAAGTACTGTATGTATACATATACAAGGAATTTGCCATGGCATATAGGTGCAAGACAACACAGCAGCAAAACAACAATAAACAAATTATAGAAAACGAAAAACAATAAACAATAATAAATTGACACACTTTTGTCCTGGATCAGAGATTGCATCTCCTTGTGTTCCTGCACTGCCTCTTCTTGAAATTCATTTTAGAATTTGATGTGTAATGCATTATTTTTATGCTCTGATAACTGTTAAAATCTATAATGCTGTAATATATTACAGAGGATCTGCAGTAATTTTTATGTACATAAAGTACATAAATACTATAATAAAAATAAAATAATAAAAAGTTCAGTATGTCATATTCAGTAGATTGTATATATTCATTATTGTACATATTCAATAATGTCATATTCATTATTTTGTACAATCGTCATTAATGCAGATATTTTAAGATATTAACAGTCACTTAAATTAATAATAATTCAAGGTCTGTACATAAAATTAAAACTATGCCAAATAGTTACACATAATACATATATATATTTAATAAATATATATACCCTAAATTTTAAAATAAATATAAAATAATGTCTCATCATACAGTAAACATATTGCTAGTAAAACAAGGCCCATATTAAAGAACTGTCACATAATTACATCATGTTCACTCTTTGTTGACATATATAGATGTTAAATACATTGTATACATTATTGTGCGTACACAAACATATTCTGTACATTACGTTATTACGCTACAGCATTAAAACTTTGTTTTACACTTTCCTACATACAAAGCTGTTCCAGTTCCTCATTGATCAAAATGATTTACATAACTCATTTACATAACATAAATATGTATGACGAAAACATAACTACAATGTTTTGATACAGACACAAACATTTTTGTCTTTAGGGTAAATCTGGGTTCACCCAGACGGCGAGGTGATGTTTTGTAGCCATTCCACACAAGAGCAGGAAAACGGCATGTGAAAACAGAAAGAAAGAAGCTAAAAGCCTTTAAATTAATGATCGATGAGGCCGTTTTCTTTGACTTCAAAGCGCTTCACAAGGACTTGAAGCGCTGCTATAGTTTTCCCATTTTACCCCATGCGCCCCTCAGCAGCACGTGACCTGACCTGGTAGTCAACAGAGCCCATTGGGCGGTCCACCCCTGCTGATGTCATCAAAAGAGGCCAACAATGGCACTTTTACTCAATCTGGGGCAGCTTTTCAATAGGCAACTTTCCCCTATTCTTTCTCTGGTTTTGGCATCTGACTTTATTAGTTCCTATTCCCCATAAGACAGGTTCCCAGCGGCAGTCCCCAGGCCTGAAACGACCACAGACTTTAGAGGAAAGGGAAAGGAAAAAGACGGAAAAAATGCAGTGGGGTTTTCAGGAACGTGTCAGGAATTTCTATGGCTAATCATCGCAGAGGTCATTTTGCCTAGACTTCAACCCCATGGTGTTTGGCACTTGTTTTGTACCTCTGTTGAATGATGTAGCACATTGGGGTGTGCTAATGTAATCTGGCCAAACTCTCTTTTGCCTATTGTGTTCCCGTCTTTGAGTCCTTTCAAAAGGTGCGGGAAAGACGTTGTGTAGGAGTGGAATACCAGCTTACTAAACGAATACTGCGCAGTAAACACATTAGCATGCTCTTTTCCTCATCACATTGTACATTTAATCCTTTTAATAATAATGAAAGAATATGGTTTCGGCCAAACCAACTGAACCTGGAATTGGACCCACAACCTATGCACTGCTAACTGCTAATTCTCTACCAGTTGAGCTACTGGAACATGCATTTGTGAAAGCTAAAAAATTGTGGCAATTTTGGCACTGGCTCTTGTGTTTTGTGACTGATTATGTCATACAAACATTTTGGTGTTTCTGGTGAATATAACATGAACGTGTTTATTTATTAAGCACAATATTTTTAATGTATAAAAGTGTAGCTCTGTTATTTCTTTACATTTTTTATTGCGTAGCTTCAGAAGACTTGTAATGTAACACATTGTCTGCTTTTATGGTATTGTTGTTGCTGTTGTACTGCATACTGGTCATTTTTTAAATAAACTTTTATGAACTTTCTCATGCCTGTTATGTGTGTTATATTGTTAGGAAATGTGAAGGTTTAGGCAGGTGCTCCGAAACATCTCAAAGCATTTCTACTTTTTGCAAACTTTACTTAAATACAAATAATTATTGTCAAAAATGATCAAAAAATTATACAGAAGGGTTTCCTGTGTGTTAAAATGCTGAGGGGTCCTGACCAGGCATCAATGCGTAATGGTTTGGGAGCAATAATGTGATCTTTGAGTGCCACACTAAGAGTCATTCCAGGTAAGAAGAAAATGACATTGTTTTTGTTACTCCCTTTGCCAAGTGTTTTGCAAATGACCACATTAGGACACGGTTGCCCTACTTCCTCCACAGTTTATTTTTCAATTGCTCTGCCCCTTTAGAGAGAGTATGGCGTGGCAAGCTCTCATTGAAATTCATGCAGTGTCAGTGCTAGGTAACTAAGATCATTACAGTCTCATATTAGGTGCTTATATAAATATATTTAAGATTAAATGTGTAATATTATTTAATATGAACCTGTACAATTATGTTTATTGTCGTATAATCTTTAAAAAATAATCTTTAAAAAATAGAGCCATGGTTAGCTTTTTCCTTGAATAATTGTCCTTAAATGACATTCTAGCTTTCCTAGTTAGTAGCTCAACTGGTAGAGCATTGTGTTAGCAGCACAAAGCTTGTGGGTTCAATCCCAGGGAAAGCAAGTGCTGTTAAATAAGTATACCTTGATTTCACTGTAAGTTGCTTTGGATAAAACGGTCTGCCAAACAAATACATTTAAATGTAAAAATTAGCCATTTTCAGCCAAACACAGCCCAGTTCTGCCTGTGGCGTGAGTTTGAAACTTGACTGTTGTTATATGCCAATGTTGGTGTTTAGAATTTGAACTTGTCAGTCACATTAAGCAATTTTTGGTTTTGAACAGAGATGCCAAAAAGCATAAAGAAGCAAAAGTTACAAACTGCAGCTCTTATTACATAATTATCCTTATATCATCTAATAACAACATCACTGCACCTCTTTGCTGTAACCATCAGGTCAAATCCACTTTTGTAGCAGATTCATTCTGCCATGACTCAGATATAAAAACCTGAGTCAGATAAACCTGACAGGCTGTTCTCTTAAGATCTCAGTAACATGTTTCAACAAGCCAGAGATGTGTTTACGTGATGGGCTGCCAATGCTGTAATATTTCAGGGCATTTCAGTCCAACCACACCCTAGTTGACAAAAATAAAAGAATTGGAGGAACAGCAATAAATCTTACAAGGCAAGGGAAACTCGGAAGTCCCTCCCCGATAGACACAGGTAATCCTGCTTTCAAGTGTAGACGGAAATATCATACTTATGAGTTTCGATTACCAGAACGCCCTGTAAAGTCAAATTTACAAAAGGGAGACTTTCTAGATTGTAGATCAGAATTCTAGATGAGTTTTCCAGTTGCAAGTTCATAGCTTATTAAGCGTATAGATTATTGTGACCATGTGGATCCATTTACATGCATTATCCTACATTGTCTTCAATGTATCATAATTTACCATATCAACATGGATTCAGAATCTGAAAGCAACGTTGTGAACATCTGGTGAAACCACATAGAAAGATGATAGATAGAACAATGTTTTTTTCTTATTCCATATATATATATATATTGCATTGTGACTCACTAATAAACCCAGACATGAACACAGTGGGAAAATAGTTACAAATGTAAAAAAAGTAAACAAACTACCCTAAAATCAGGTGTGATTTAAAGATACAATGATATAAAAACATTACTTAGAGAACACACTGTAGACTCAAACGGTACATTTTGAAACCATTATGGTTTGTAAATGTTGACTCTGAGTGGTTACATGCTGACAACAATAATTTACCACACTTTTCATGGTTTCACACAGGCCGGATTCCTCCAAGTTCTCTGTATTTGGCAGGCAATGGGGGTTTCATACCTTGGCAGGGACCCTGTTGTGTTTGTTCCGATTTTCTTCTTTTTTGGGGGGTGTCAGAGATGACAAATTGCAGAGACCCCAAACTTGGCCAGGTGGTCCCAAATGCACTTCACTACTCATGCATCAACAAAATAAAAGGGCCACAAAAATGTTTTTGTCTTTAACATAAGAAACATGAAAGCTAGAATCAAAATAATTGTGTTTCTCTTCATTTAAATTCTATATTCTGTTCAGAGTTTTGTCTACTGTCGGCTAAGTTGAATTCACAGAATTCTGAGTTAATTTACCTCTGCATTATTAATTGGTTTATACCCACAATGCACTTTGATTTTGAGTGTATATCAGATGTATACTCACCTACCATTATTTCCATACTCCAACATGAGATTTAAATACGGACAATAAAACAATTGTAATAATAAATAAAACAACAGCAACTTTGCTTGCTTAGCTTTGGGTCACAACACAACTGTTGAGAAAACAATCATATAAATCCACATAATGTGAAGAATAACTGTTGAAAATGGTCAAAAATAGACAAGGTAGATGTGTTTTTTTCCCACAAAATTCTAATATTTTAATATTACATCACCTTTTATAGAATTTACATAAACCACTGTTGGGTTTTTATTTTGTAGAAATGAAAATGCATGCTAATGACAACCTCACTCCAAGCGTATAGGTAGGAGAACAGGCCTGAATTGTATCTAGTGGCTAACAAACACACTGAGCCTTATAAATAAATGTATAGGGTTTTGCAACCAAGCCAAAATTCTCACCTCCACATGGAAGGAACAAAGCTCATTGGCTTGTCATATAAGTCACCTTTGCAAGAGAATGAGGAAAATCAGACAGTGTATAAATCCCTCCTGCTTCTAATATACATTTATGTACTTCAGTTGTGTGGATTTTATAGGGCCTGACAGTCCTGGTGGCGTGTGGTTAGAAGCTTGTGGTCATATACAAACTCAAAACATACCGCGGTTGGATGCGTAATACTGAATATCAATGCCAACCAAGTTAAGTCAGAGGATGATGAGTCAGACGGGTTTAATGTAAGTTTCAAATTTTACTTATAACTTCCCTTATCCAGTGTTTCTCAGAAAAGTATCTGCAATCTCTACTATGTTATTAACTATCAAGGCATGTTATTAAATGTGTAGCATGTTGCGTGGGGTGTTTATACCCCTTTAAACAATTAGTCATCAGACTACTCAACATCAGACTTGTGGCTCTGTGCCAAAACCTTGTGACCTACTGCCAACATCAGAGGAACCGTTCCAACTGAATTAGACCTTCAATTGACTGATGTACAATACTCTACATTGACAGTAACTATGTGTGGCACACAAATAGCACTCCTCAAAATAGGTACAAAAGAGGCCTGTCTTTTTTTTTTTTGACTAAAAATGACATGACAGGTGGCAATGCATTCTGGGATTGAAAAGATAGCTGCAATGCTGAAAGCTAGCTGTGTTTTATACAGAGCCTTTAAATTAGCACAAACTGTGTACATATAGTACACTATAGTAGTACACACTATATACTATATATGCTGCTATATACACTATATACTATAGTATACTAAAATATACATGCTGTATTTTGAGTATTTTGAGGTGGGAAGGAATCAAGGCACATTGAAATCCAATTTTTGCATTAAATAAAAAAAACATGTTTTCCTAAAAGGTTCATTCATACAAAAACCTTTCCTGTTAAATTATTACCACAGAAAAAAATATTAATTGCAAGCACCTGATACCATTGACCAACATAACAATGGCGCCAGGAGTGCTGTAAATAAAAGAAAATTAATAGGCGACCAATTAATACACGTGTTTTGCATTAGGACAAAATCTGTCAGTGATCCATTGTACACTGGACACCTGTACACTTACTGTACTCACTCATGCAGTTACACAATCAGCCAATTGTGTGGCAGCAGTTCAATGCATGAAACCATGAAAATAGGGTCATGAGCTTTAGTTAATATTCACGTCAATTGAATGATTGGAATGGACAGTTTTAGTCAGCACTTTAGAATCTGAATATTTTAGTCAGAATATTTTATGCAATATTCATAAACCAGCCTTGATCAGACTGTGGGGAAAAAGATTTTTGCTTCATAACGCCATAAAATAACCATTTTTGGCTGTACACGGTTCCATAAAGAACCTTTATACCTCAACAAAGGGTTCTTTGTAGTGAAAGGGTTCTTTAGACTATGAAAAGAAAACTACTTTTGACTTAAAGTTTTTTTTGAAGAACCAACCATTGGTTCTTCTATGGAGTATGCAATGAAGAACCTTTTAAGAACCTTTCAATAATTTTTTTAAGCTTAGCTTTTTTAGCTTGATTAGCTCAGATTTCTGACCATAAACTACTCCTGACATGAAAATAACTTATTTTAAAGAAATGCTACAGTTAGCTTTGCCAGCGTTTGATTGTCAACAAGGAGTCTCATGGCAACCAAACTGTGTAGGGAAAATGATGCTATGTAACACTAGCATCACTAGTTTGTTTTGCAGGCGTACGAGTATCAACACAGCAAATAATTTACCATGTTTTAGGTAAATGACATTTACCATGTATCATACAGTGCGGTAATGCAGGACCGATTCCTTACAAATAAATGTATCAATAACTGTATGCATCTTCCTGGGTGATGTCACGTTCATGTGTTGGCATCTGCATTTCAGCTACATCAAGCCTCTGTGTCTATGTTCACAAGCTGAAAAAAATGTGTTGCTTTGTCAAGCTGAAGTTTTTAAGCAGCCATTTCAGCCCATTTGACCAAGAGCCACAATGTCACTTTGTCATTTGATGTGATATTATAAGCATAAGTTTGCTGGTCTAAACTAACCTCATCTGTTTTTTCTTTCATAAACTGAGGGCAGATTCACCACAGCCCTTTGACGTAAGTCTTAAATAAATCATTACTGATGATAATCAAGCTCTAATTCAATCTGTCTCTTTCTGTAATCAGTGAGAGTTTGTGAAAGCTTGTATCATTAAATGGCCTTACATGCATTTACTTGGGCCTTATGGATTTTATATGAAGCGAACGATGCTTACTGAGGCAGGCATATCTCCTGTTTATTTATTTGTATACTTTAATGTTTGCCAGGCAACAGTGTATTGATATTTTTTTTCTAAACCCCTACCATAAAGACCTGAAATGTACTACCTACAGTATGCTTCTAATAGTGTAGTACCAATGTTTCGAATAGTAACATAAAAAATGTTTTAAACAATACCTTTAAAATGTTATCTTCACTGTTTTAGGAATGTTTAAAACATTTAGTTTAAACAGGTGCAAAAAAATGGGGGTGTGGCAAAACAAATTAGGGGCAAGACGAAACAAGCTGACATGTAACATTTATCATCAATTTACTGTGATCTATTTCATAAAAGTCAACCTTCATCTACCTGTACTTGAATTTATAACCTATTATCTATAATTGTATCTAACCTAACACAATTTACTGGTGCTTTGCAAACATTGGTATTTCCTCCATGTATGCAAATCTGATTTCTTTATTCAGCCCCAAACCTAGCTAGTCATAACATGTAGCACGTAACTAGTCTTGCACTTTCTCCGCTAGCAACACTCACAAAAGCTCAAATTATGCAGTAGACTACAAACTGCATTATACCACTACACCTGTAGTGGTATAATGTTGCCTTTTAAGACTTTCAAGACTTAGAAGAAAAGATATTTATTCAAACACAATATTTGAATACTTGTTGTTTATACTGTAGTCTAGCAATGTTCTAGAAATGTCACACCAACCAGAAAACCTAACAATGCATTTGTGCCATTACAGTTCCAAACAATCATAGAACAAAGCTAAAAAATCTCATGCATACTTAAAAATGGACTTTCACCAGTTAGGTACCACCTAGAACACTTTAGAACACTCACCAAACGATGCCAACAGCATCCTAGCATTGGCATTGCAGAGGTTTTACACAAGCGAGTGCCACACACATTTCCTACAGAAAAAAAAATCTAGTCACAAAAACAATACAGTGTTTGTGCTGTTCACAGTAGCTTTTTGTGTGATGGTAGCGTACATGACTAATGGAATAGATTCCACTTAATCAAGAAGCGCTTGTGAGGTGGCCAAGCTGATCAATGGAGGGAGAAAACTTACCTCATAATAGCTCTGGGTATTGAATTCCTGCTTCAACATTTACGACTATTAAATTGCACCTAGCGTTAGCTTTCATTACAGTAGCGTACTCTACGTGCATTAGAACATGCTTTACGTCTGCATTGGAAAACGTGACACGTTTGACACGTTTTAAGTTTAACAGTGATATCGGTATACTATTATCACAGCAGGTCCCTTGAGCTTTGTGATAGATACTCAAAGTTATTTCCACAGCTCAGACACTGAGGAATGTTTACCTGAGGTTGTGGACTGCAGGTCTGTAATGCTGTAAATAATGTTCTAGAACTTTATATGCACTGACTGATCATTTGGCTTCAAAAGACTTAATTTATTGGTAGGAGCCATGAGATTCATTTTTAGTTGCCTATATCTGCTTATCTGATGCTTGAAAAGATGGCACCCATGGTATTTTATGTATCACCAATGACCAAGGCTAAAAATATTTTTTTTGTGTTCTACTGAAGAAAAATTTCACCTACACCTGTGTGGAAATGACGCAGGCTTCCTGTTAGCTCAACCGGTAGAGCATTGCGTTAACACCGCAAAGCTTGTGGGTTTGATCCCAGGGGATGGCAAGTCCTTATGAAAATATGTGTACCTTCAATTCACTGTAAGTCCCTTTGGATGAAAGTGTCTAATAAATGTAATGTAAATGTTAAATGAATCTTAAAGGGATTGTTCACCCCATACTTTTTTTCCATAATTTACTCACCCTCACATCACTTCAAACCTGTGATTTTATTTGCTTCTGAGGAACACAAAAGAAGGTATTCCTAAATATGTTGGTAGGTAACATTGTATGGACACAAACCCACTGAGGCATTTTTTAAAATATTAAAAATATATTTTGTGTTCTACAGGATAAAAACATCATATGGGTTTGAAACAACAAGAGGGTGAGTAAATGACAGAAACATTTTGGGGTAAACTATGCCTTTAATAAGATAATCCAAGTTGTTAGGACTACTGCAAAAGTACAGAAAGGTTGTTTAATTATGGTTGGAGCTAAACCCTGGATTACAATAGGACTCTAGGACTGGATCTGACTAGCCCTGCTATGAAGCTTTCTTTTGTAAGCCCATTACATTGAATGACCAGTTGGGGATTGCTTCTTGTAGGTTAACCTGGGCATAGCCCAGCTGGTGGAAATTAATATTGGCCCCTGAAAAGCATAAAGTGCCATGTACCTCTTGCTATAGACCTGCTTTCAGAGCACAAGTGGGAAAATTAGATGTTTTTGTATTAAACTGAGACCACACATGAGCCACACTGGTATTAAACTTTCCCCCTAAAACTTTATTGAGTTATTTTTTCTGCTGGTTTTCATGCCCAGTCTCAATTTGGCATCCTAAAAATAGACCCAGCGTACTTAACACCGGCCTCTAATCGTATAATCGCTTGAGTGCTGTGGGTGTCAGACAGGTAACCATAAAAATTCCTGAGGATATTCCAAAACTTCAGGTTTCCAACAGTTCAGGAAGTGCAGGTACCAGGAGGCATCAACATTCCTCTTGCTTTCATTTTCCCTACAAAGAGAACTTCCTTCTGTTCAGCAATGCTAAGCTATAGCAATGCTAAGAATGCTATGAAATGATGATGATTGTTTTTTTTTGTTACATTTCAGCTGACAATCTATACCATGAGTTTTTTTTAAAAGGATCTTTGCACTTGATTATTACAGTACAGCAAAGAACGACAGATACCCAGAAGTATTGTGAAGAAGAGACCCGGTCACCATTAAACATTCTGGGGCTATTGATGTCCCACTAAGGTCTTCTCCCAGCTGTTAATGTTCAGGGATTTGGAGCTAGGGTTAGTTACCCAACCCCCAACTTTTGAAAGCCACCCAGGAAAGAGAAAGTTATAATTAGCCTATCAACCACTTAATGAGTTTAATACACCAGTTTTGTATGTATATGTATGGCCTTGTCAACCTGGTCCAAGAAAAGCCACATTACAACATTACATTTATTTATTCAGCAGATGTTTTAATCCATAGTAACTTTTAACAAATAGGTATCAAACATTTTATCAGTACTTGTGTTCCTTGGGATTGAACCCACAACCTTATGCTGCTAGTGCAATGCTCTACCAGCTGAGCTACAGGCACAGGAATGCCAACCCCTGCTTCTCACTTCACTTTTATTTTTACTTTTATTTATTTTATCATTATAATTTATTATAATTATATTTATTATTAATTTTAACTCCTTCCAGTTGTGACAGTAATATATAATTATGACTGAAAACTTTAAATCGATTGGAAATTTTGAGTAGACTCTATAAGGAACGAAATGTGTAACCCTCCTATTTTTTCTATAATAGAGGGATTTTTCATGTCTTTCGTCAAACACCCCAAAAACGTGTGACTGTGGGAAATGGCAGACCTGAAGCAGTGCCAGTGATAATGGCTCTCAAATTATCTCTTCATTTTTGCCATGTTACATACATATATATGCGTAGTGCTGTCGCAGGCAAAAGTCACTGGCATAACGCTAGCGTGTTGTGTTTTGTTGCCAAGGTATTACCATACGTCTATATGTCTTAGGGTTGTAGCATGTTCCTAAACAGTTGTTTTCCAGCGGCTTAGAAGAGTAATTGTGCATTGCCCCTCAAAGCACAACGTCTATGGCTAATGCTTTGCACAAACCACTAAGCTAATATTAGAGTAAAAGCAACATTGATGCTTGCCTCAGTAACAGGTTAAGCAGGGCTTCTTATTGCCAAGGTAATCCTTGCCTTAATTTCATCAACAGTTATGAAAAGGGTTCATGCTTACAGCCAGCATGTCATGAACTGTCAAATGTACTACCAAGTGAACTTAAGAAAAGCAGCTTTTCTGAAACCACAGGTATTTAGAAAACCGTCCATGCCCTCGTATCGCTAATGCCCAATAATGGTTTAGTTTCCCATGGCAGCGGTGGAAACCCTTTGTTGTTGGCAGTAAACATGGAAACACGAGGTGTGCGATTGTTTTGTTGAATGTAGCGTGGCCCATTTGGAGGATGGCAAAGGGAAGATCTGTGTTTCTAACTGCTGAGAAAAACCAGTGAAGCAAACTGATTTATCCCTACCGAGATGAGCGTCAATTCTTTCCTATCTAGACTTACAGAGTTCGCTATACCACAGTCTTTCCTCCTGCTTCAAATTATGGGAAGACAGAAACAAAGAGACGTATAGCAGTTCTTTCTTGGTCAAGTTCAAACAAGATAGTCATGGTTTGTTTAACTTCTTTTGCTTGTAATTTCAAACAGCTCTACTTTTTCCCTCAGTTGAAAAAGCTTGGTAATGGTAATTAGCGAATCTGTTGTACGTAAATAGAATTGTGTTAAAAGGGGAACGCCGCCCTGTCATAGCGCATGGAAAAGCTTCGTAAACCAACAAGCCTGGATCCAGGAAAGCAAATAAAGACCACGACCGTGTGTGAGAAACAATCTAGAGACCAATAGCTAACAAATAAGCAGGCCAATGTTTTGATGTTTTTTATATCATTTTAGAGGTCTTTCCCCATTAAAAGCAGCTTATGAAAGGTATTTTACAGCTGCTATTAAAGTGTAAAGAGTCGTACACCATAAACCCAGTCCACATGAGAAATATAACATGAAATGAACCCGTGAATAACTTGTTTTTGAAGCACATGTTTACTGAATAGATATGTTTTCACATTGACCAGTTGGTGTGAAATGTTCTGGTGATATTTGACAACCACAGGGTGATAGTGTTAGTTTTGTGTTAGTTTTAGGTGCCAAGGTGGCTCACACATGTTCCTGTAGCTCAACTGGTAGAGTGTTGCGTTAGTAGCCCAAAGGTTGTGGGTTCGATCCCAGCGAACACAGGTACTAGCAAAACAAAAAAAAGTGTGTGGGCTTTGAAGTTGTTGTAAGCTGTTTTGGGCAAAGTGATAAAAGTTGCATTAAAAAATTTGTTAAGTATAACTCTAAACTGACAGTTTGGTGTAATTAAAGCACAATTGTTGAGACTCCATTACTGTCTCTGACAGAATCTTTGACAAAATCATTTAAAGGGGAGAGGCAGTCATATTACAGCCCACACTGTCATTAGACGTTCACACATAATCTTTTGTTTTGACTGTCAACTCACTTCAATGCCAGCGGCACAGTGCCAGTTCTTTGAACTATATGATTTCTGATTACTCATGCAGTGTTGGCATGCAGTGACATTAAAATAAAGGTTTCAAACATACTTTAAAAATGTCCATGTACTAGTTCACCTCTGTGCTCTGTTTCAAACAACAGCAGAAACATGTTTTGACCAATTTCAGTGTTAATGAAATACGGTCTGCAAATGAGCCTGAACCGGGACAAACTGGTGAACAAATTACACAGCTCATCCTCTTGGACATCAGCACATACGGTCATGCAAACTTGATCTGTGAGTAATCTGTGAGTATAATGAGCAAGCAACCCCAAATCAAAGGTGTACAGCACTGTCTGTGTTTTGTGACGCATTATTGACTAATGTCTGCAAAGAAGCTTAATAGTTACAAACAAAAGATAGACAAAATGTGCGTTTTCTATTATTCAACATATCATACTTTTACAGTTTGCTTTTATATGTAAACAATGAATGCAAAGTTATTTTTCATTGAATTCTATTTAAAGTTGCATTCCATAATTTTTTACCATGAAATCTGACCTGAGAGCTTAAATCATAAACTTAGAATTAAGCAAATCAGGGTAGGACAGTTTTACACTGATCTGTTATGTACCTGCTCAATAACTTATTTTTTATTCAAAGTATTGCAGCTTTAATATAGGATATGAATTTATAAAAGCAAACCAAACAAACTGAGACCTCATTTCAGAAGTCCACGCCAAACAACTGAAGAACTGACCTTTGCAGTTGTCAACGACAACTCGATATTTGCATCAGACTCTCCTGGATTTGAGACAATAGGCGCGAGCGGCAGCCCACTTTGTTACTGGGTCTTGATTTGGTATTTTATTTAGCGCAGTCCTAAAAGGGCACGACTCAAGCTGTGGAGGAATTGAAAACATTGACGTTTGGTTTGGGCGGCGCAACGCAATTTCCCAGTCTGGTTGCGGTGGTTCACAGACATGGGTGGCTTGACAATGGTGACCCAGCAGGCTGTTGGTGCGCGGAGCACAAGAAAGTGCCGGAACAATAGGGTGCCCGGCAGTTTCAATGTACTATTTCTGCACCTCCCTGATTATACGACCACAATTTGACATGATTTCTCATACAAATGCTTTAATACTAAAAACGTTTCTTTTGTATAACATTGATTATTTAGTACATTTTTAAAATCATAACAAGTAAAATGAGTTGCATGTATTAATGTATCATGGTAACAGTATATAGCTCTACAAATGTGTTTTCACACCAGAACTATTTCACACCTAACTATGTTGATGGTGTATTGGAAGGACTGATCTTCATATCATTCATAAGCGTTTTTGTAATACTAGTAATTGTATCATTTATTTAGCAAGAAGGTGAAAAATGTACATTGTAAGCCAACAGTTGTGTCAGATTGAAACTATGTCTCCTTCCAGAACCTTCACTCATCTGAACTGACACAGAAACGCTGAGAAGCTCACGCAGTCACATACAGACAGCATTTAGTATCAGCACTCATTTAAACACAAGGAAAAGTTTAGTATTACGCCACTAAAATAACCTTTAAGACTAAACTTTATGTGTGAGACCGGTATAGACCTGTTTAATGTTATCAGCAGCTATTAAACAGTAGAATTATTCATTTTATCATCAGAAATCACAAGCATTTCTCAGAATTATTATAGCCAATGTTGGCCTTGGTGGTATCTTGGTATAGTTTTGAGAAACTGGCAATAGCAGTATTAGCATTGAGTACACAAATTAGCAATGAATACACAAATGTATGTACTGTATGTTGTTCATTTTTTAACCAGATAAAGTCATGGATTGTAGCTTTACATCTCATTGGTGTGGCCAGTGCTTCAATAACTTTCCCAGGGAAACATAACAGTTTTCGGAATTCACATCCCAAACTTGGAATGATGTAATGGACTGAGGTCTATGCAGGGCCAAAATCCGCTTTGCACGGGCCATGACCAATTGAAAGCAAAGATCAATCAACACTTGACAATAGCCCAGTCCTCATTTAGTTTAACAAAGCATAGACAAATGGAGCGCTACCCTCTTTAAATGCATCTTCGACTGACTGAAAGTATAGGATCTACAGTTATTTTACAATTGCTTTGGTCATGTGACATCTAACTACCAACAGTAACCACTGAAGATTCGCTGTAATGGTGATGGGCAGCATTACACGTTTGTTTTCCTTCCATCCTCAAACAGGAACCCATGACATCTTTTTACCTTCCTCTCAGTTTATCTTATTATTTAACACTTTGTTTTAGTTTACTTGAAATTTCCTGGCAGGTGACAAGTTAAACGCTTTAATCTTTAGTTTGAAAGGAGTTTAGTTTCCATTCAATTGTCATGTGACTTGATTAAATCAGCTTCAGGGAGGAAGGATTTGGCAAGCGGATGTACTCAGAGTTGTCTAACCATTTTTTTTCAACTGGAATAAAGTTCATTCCACTTATGTGGTCCTAACCAGAGATGGCATTTACCCAAACATTTCTTCATCTTTATGTGATTCTGTACCTGTGTGACTTCTTAATAGCAGTTATTATTCAAATTAGCTCCTGTTGAGTTCTGTTTCACAACCTTTACTGCAAAATCACTGTAGGAAATTAAGTGGTTTGTCCAAATCTTCAGATGTTAACAAACAGTTGAGTTTGCATATTGGTTAGGGTGCGTCTTAAGAAGGCAGACGCCTTTGTAGGCAGCAATGCAGCTTATTGTGTTTAGGACTAAGCTTAAATTTACAGATGTGATTAATCTTAGTTCAGATTTACAAAAGCGTTACAAAAACTGTCAGCACAAGATTTTATATTCTACTGAGTTAAACAAAAATCTTTGTTTGTTTCATTTGTTTAGTACCTCTGATTTGAAACAGCAAGGTAAGTAGATTTTGTAGCAGTTTTGAACACATGCAAATTAGATCAGTGCTTAGAGAAATAGGCAATCACTTTTAATGGACCACCAACTGTTTGCGATTGTTTGCATTTCATCAGCACTGAAACAATGAACTGAAACACCATTTGTTGTGTAAGCATGGAGGATTATAGTGTTGGTGTATTCACTTTTTCAAGTAACCTTAATAATATAAAGTACACCTTAATACGTAACAAACAAATATTTTGGAATTTATTTTTTAGATTATTCTGTGTGTAGAATGTTAAATTGGAAACTATGAAACAAGAACGCCTTCCTGTTAACTCAACCGGTAGAGCATTGTGTTAACACTGCAAAGGTTGTGGGTTCGATCCCAGGGGAAGGCAAGTCCTGATTAAAAACCTGTGTACCTTGAATTCACTGTAAGTCGCTTTGGATAAAAGCGTCTGTTAAATGAATAAAATGTAAATGTAAGAAAAATAACACAATATGCACAAATTCCTTCTTAATCTTATTTTGACGATAAAAAGTTTCCATTAATGTTTCTTGTCATTACGCAGCGTTACATTGACAATTACAAATTGCATGAATTGTGTAAATGATACGTTTTTTGTTTAAAATGGCTCTTTTCGTTTTTCACATTGTTTGACAACATGGTTGGTCATTAAAGATTTTTAATATTGAAGCAGTTGCATCACTGGAATTCAAGTTTGTCTGTGAAACAGAAAATCACAGACTGTTTGTTCACTAAAAAATAGTGTTTGTTCAATAAAATAATAAATAAATAAACCAAAATACAAATAAAAATAAACCAATACACAATTAGAAATACACTAATTACGATTAGGACCTATAAGAAAATTATTACACCAAGAAAGAAAACAGAGACCATTGGGGGAAAAAACATATTTTGTCTTAATTAGTGGTGCCAGGCAACTGTATCCCCACCCCCCCGAAAAACAGAGGTCAGAGAAGAGTGGTTGTACCATTGACCCAGGCCAAAATGTATTCTTGCCCCTAGTCCTAGCTAAGAATGTCTGAATACAAACAGGATTTATAAACACGCTTACATTATCAATGTATTTATATAGCGTTTGATAAAATCACACTATTGCACAAAACCACTGTATCAACTGAAGTAGTTCTCAAATGTGATGACACATGCAGACAGTGAGCCTTTGTGTGGATCATCCAACCTCATCTATCATGATGAAGATCAGAGCGGCGTGTCACACCTTCTCCAGAGGCGCGCGGTGCGTGCGTGTCGTGCAGCAACCTGCACATCTGTTCATCTGTGGGCACACTGTGTAACCACAATTACATGTTGCTTTCTTGAAAAATCCATACTTTTTCTTCACAGAACACAAGAGGAGACAATTTCACAAACAATCTCCACACATCTCCAGCATGCAATGGCTGTTTGTGCGAGTGTAAGATGTTCTACATCAATAAAATGACTTTATTTTAAGCCCCTGTTCTGTTCAGACTGCAGGCAACTCCAAGACCCAACTGGCCATGAATCGCGTCCATGTGTGTATCAACTGAGTTCACACTGGCCTCTCTTTTCTCATAAAATAATCAGATACATGGTGCAATGAAGGACAGCGAAGTGTGTCTACTGTAAAAACATCTTTGGTTACCTCTGTCTCTGTGTTCCTCACTGCTTTTACAACCAAAGCGTTTTGAAGTTCTGAATGAAAAATGACAATGCACCGTGCATGACCCACACGGGTTGGTGAGCGCATTCACTTGCAATTATAAACCGCATGAGAATGGAAAAACAGGAAAAAGTGAGCAAAATTCTCTCAAGAGGCCAACGTTGACAAGGTAATATTCTATTTTCATGGAGTATGTGGTCGAATCTGACATCGGCATTTATATTTTTTAGTCATTAAAGAAGATTATAATTTGTTTCTGGAATAAAATTCACTTACCTACAGTAATAATGAGGCTGGTGCTTTGCTGAGATATGACCACGTATTTATTTGGTTTGAAACAAGCTTTGTCTGTTTCCTGAAAATGAAGACACACAGAATCCAAAGCGTTTGCTAGTGGTATTTATTAAAGGTAGCCGTCTGGCAGAGTTTGATAAAGTGGACCGCACTTCCTCAGCCTGTTTCAATCCTCCAGGGAGGTGATTAGAAAATGAGCATTAACAAAAAATGATTTTCTGCAGCGAAACGAAATTGTTGGAAAATGAGTGCTTATTTTGACGGATCATTTACTACTGAACTTAAAGCAAGGTCCCATAATCCCTTGTTACAGGCCACACTGTGGCTTTACTGAAGAACTGTTGAAGAACATCTGCAAGCAAGGAAAGCCACCATATATACAAACTTTAAAATTACTGGGGTATCTACAAACTTAATCTATAGCATCTATACACTAAAAATAAGCAATCTTACTATTGTAAAAAGGGTTAAAAGATCCAATATTAAGATGTTGCAATATTTACACTGTGAATTATCATAAGCATAAGTTATGTAATATTTGCAACTGCACATCAACAAATGTGTTTTTGCTAAACCACAAATCACTATTACTATAGCTTATATTTGAGGATATTATTATATTTTGAGCTTTTTAACTTTTGTGGTAAAAAATAAACAAAAATTAAGCAAGTATGTGACATATAATAATGATTTATAATTTGAGCTGTCAGGTTAAATTTATGAGCAATTTTTAGTTTGATTTGTGTTTCTTTATGTCTGTAAACAGAAAGAATATTTGGCTACAACATTGTATTGCTAGAATAGTGATGCTTTTGCATCTTGTTCTTTGAAATTACTTTTAATTTAAATTTAAACTTGTGTTTAAACATGAATCAAAGCTGTACCCTGCAATTTTGTGTTCTGAACAGAGATGGCGATAGAGAGACAAAAATAATTCACTTTCAGCTCATAATTCATCCTGTGCCACCCTGTGTTCATAAATTGATGGTCGTGAGGTGCTGAGAGGGTGTTTGAACTACCCAAATCACCCTAGCAACCTCACTGCAACGTACTGCACTAACAAACACTTTACAACTGCATAGCAAATCCTACCAGCCGTCCACATTTCAGCAACTGCCCATGCTAGCAACTGCCTTAGAAACAGGATGGCAAAACAGTCTAAACAGCCCAGATCACTCTAGCGTTGCGGGAGCAAGTTTTGCCCAGACAGGCACCTCTTACATTTTCTTCCCAAAGTCTTGTTTTCCCTCTGTTTGCTGCGACGACTGTATTTTGATGTCAGGATGGACATCTCCAGAGCTATAAATGCAACAGAGTGGAAATAATGGTGATGCAGATATCCGAGCATAAGTGTTTAAATGCTTAGGCATCTCAGTCCTGAATTACTCTTAAGGCCTCAATACCCCAGAAGATATTAGTTTAGTCAGTGGACTGAGACATTACAAACTAAGGACATTATACGCCAAGAGAAAATACCCTCAGTATAAAATAGCGTTTAGTCTCCTAATGCTGTAATAATGGTAACGTTTAAGCAAAATGCTCTTCTCTGAGCCATTTGCTGTAAAGTATTTGTGTCCACAACCAAAGACTTTCACCAGGAAATGTCCAAATATGTGTCATGTGAAGGCAGTATATCCTTAGGTTTTTAGTATTAAAATTTAAATCTATTTGGTGCGGTTGTAAACGCTCAAATTCCATTCACATGACTGGTGCAAGTGCATGACTCCTAATGTCACAAAATTTAACTAGGTCTCAAGGGCTGGTAAGACCATTAGACTGACAAATGACAAATGACAATTACAATTAAGTAAAATCCCTCTTTTAAAAGGACAAAGCCATTAGATGACTAGATGCTCCTAGATGGGAAATTACACAATGTTTGTTGTTCCTTTTTTATTTCATGCCTCATGTATCATACCCATCCTGTTTATAGTCATCATGCTTCAAAAGACGTTTGGCAAACACGATCAGCTTGGTGCAGGTTCTGAACAGTCCTGCCACAGTTAAATGGGTTTTCCACTGGGTCCTCGTGTAAGCAATGTCTGCCATCTTCTGGAGAACAGGAGAAATGCAATACGTCAAAGACAAAGATTACCCTTTAAGATTTCTTCTCAAGCCTCATGTCCTACATAAAGCTCAGTCAAACTCAAAGAAATGCAAGTTTCAAATGGCAAATTAAATTGCTGATCAATTGCTTGAGTTCGTAACTACAGAACACAACGGCTTTCCAAGTAACAACTTAAATCTTGTAACATTCCTGTAATTTGCCTCAGATTTATTTATTTCTGCTTTAGGGATGTCAGGGGAACATTGCATGTTGGTTAGATCATGTTTTGGCTTTGTGGGTGGGAAACTTGGCGTTGTCTTCAAAAGAACTCTGAGCACAGTTGTGTCTCAATGAAAGTCACAAAAAGAGACCACAATTGTATTGTTATGTCAGGAATATGGAAGCAAATGCGGTTAAAGTGACATAATTGTTTAAATATTTTGTCAGGATCCAAAACTGGTTTGGAATTCAGTGACAGTATAAAGACATGCCATCGTTCCAAGACATCAGTTGTCAGATGCGTTAGCTAGAACCCTAGACGTGTTCAGGCTAAGTTGCGACTGGTAAATTTCCTTCATACTCTTTATTCCCAAGCAGATGCTCATGAGTCAGTGAAATTAAACCTCAGACTTTATGTGGACATGTTCCATTTTAAATCTAGACCCAATGTGGACACGATCCATTTTAAATCTAGACCCAATGTGGACACGTTCCATTTTACATCTAGACCCAAAAATCATCATGCTAATAACTGATCTCACTTTGACTCAATTTAAATGTGGCTCACTTTAGATCAGTTCCTGCTCCTCAGCTTTCCAGAACGTTTTAAAAACATATTTTCTATAATTAATTGACTTAATCCTTCCTCTACATTTATTATCAGGCACGATAAACGTTTCTGACCGCAGTCGGTTTTTGTGGTGGTAGCTAAAGGTGAAATTCCAAACAATGGACCAAAATTGGTAGCAAGTATCAAACCTTTGGTGCGCTCCTGTGTTTGAGGTAAATGTTTCGCTCCAAAATGCTTAGACCACTTCCATTGAAATAATATTTGAACAGCGGTTATGATGAATATGATGCCATTCCTCATTTCAGGTTGTACCCACGAAAAATGCAGTGTTGGCGTTTCCTCTTACAAGATAGCGTGCAGAGTGCTGGATCCACAAGGTCAGCCTGTTCTTTGGTAAAAGTTGTGGTTTATCTTCTAGTCCTAATTCTCTTCTCTTCACTTCCTAATTCTCACCTACTACTCATACCCAATAATAAAACAATAATGCTCAGAGAATCCATTATGTGTGACAGTTTTGTCCATGGGAACTCTAAATGCGCCAACAGTTCAGTCCAGCATCTCCTTGTACATTCAAGTATCACATACTGTACATGTAAATTCATTCAGTATCATCTGTGCAGAAACTACTGCAAGTAACCATAGGTTACCTTTTCAAATGCTATTCCCCAATATAATTGATTGATTCCCTTAAAAAATATAAAGGCCATGGCTTGGTGGCACTATGCAAACATTGTCTATGACTAAACTATGTCTGATAAAGCAACATTGTCTCCACTATTGTCAT